>JACVVK020000018.1:320000-332500 GCA_018292915.2 Batillaria attramentaria | reverse complement strand
TCTGATCGTAACGGAATCTAATGGTGGTGTTTTTAACTAGACATTGATAGAGATCACACACACACACGCACGCACGCACGCACGCACGCACGCACGCATACTCTCTCTCTCTCTCTCTCTCTCTCTCTCTCGTCAGTTTGTTACCCACTAAACTTCGACATTGGGAATTTATCTCAAGAATTATTTCAAGACTGGAATTGGAATCTGAAAAGGGAGTCGTCATTCCAAGTTCATGCGACATGCCAGGGAAACTACACATGAATGGACTCCCACATAACGTGGTCAGCACTTTGAAGGTGTTCCCTCGGACAAGCTCAGCACGGATCCTACAGGCGCTCAACCACACTTTGTGAAAACTTACATTACACTACAATCCTCATACTCCCTAAAGACGAGTGTAAAACGGGAAAACGAGGGGCAAAAAAAACAAAAAAACAAAAACAAAAAAAACCCCACGTCTCTGCTAGCGGTAGCATGTAAGCCATCTGGTCCATGCTTCTGAGCTTGCTCCCTTAGGAATCAGTGTCTCAGTGTTAACTAAAACGGCATATGTTGAAATTCAATTAAATGTAAAACAAAACAAAACAAAACAAACAAAATAACCGTAGCACAGAGAGAAAGCGAGAACTCAGCAGGATAATTTATTTCACAGGTCAACGACCCATTCACATAGACATGGCTACACTGTCAACATGTATTTGGTTAGTTAGTTAGTTAGTTAGTTATTTAGGGCTTACGCCGCGCAAGCAACAAAGGCTAATTCGCGGCTATCAACATGTGTTTGGAGGAAGCGTAAAATTAATATACGCAACAAAACAAAAAAACAGAAAAAACAGGAAGGAAAACATATAAAAATCGACAAAGAAAGAGAGAGAGAGAGACTTTCGGACGCAGAGAGAGAGAGAGAGAGAGAGAGAGAGAGTTACGGATGCAGAGAGAGAGAGAGAGAGACTTACGGACGCAGAGAGAGAGAGAGAGAGAGAGTTACGGATGCAGAGAGAGAGAGAGAGAGAGAGAGAGAGAGAGAGAGAGAGAGACTTAACGGATGCAGACAGAGAGAGAGAGAGAGAGAGAGAGAGAGAGAGAGCACCAACACAAATAAAACCTTTAAAGCGCTATATCAGTTTTTTAAATTTAGCTGCAAGAAATCCGTGCTGACAGACATCTCAGCTGCTCCGTCTGCATTACATTTTTGACTCCTTTTTTATCAACAGATTATTTTCCTTTAGATAAGCTTATTTGTTGGGCCAAAAATATGTTTGTTCCAGCGAAACATCTGTTCGGTGCCCACATCTAAAACTGCCACTTGTCTGCAAAGGATGTCGGGTTACACCTTGTCTATGTGAAAGACCGTAATATTAGTCCAGTGTTTTTCAGGTCTGTATGCTGTTTTGTTTTGTGTTGGCGAGGAATTAACGATCCAAGAACGCATATGACGGTTTTAGTTTCCGTTTGGCAACTGTATTGCTGAAAGTTGGGGAAATGAGACTGAATCGAAACAAACGCACGAACGCACGTACCAACGCGCACGCGCGCCGCACACACACACACACACACACACACACACACACACTTTCTCTCTCTCCGTCTCTCTCTCTCTCTCTAGCCTAGATTGTTAGTTATCTTCGCATATTATGTTTTGTTTTTGTTTTTGTTTGATTATTAATGTAGAATGTAGTCAGGACTTCTTCAGTGAAAGATAGGCAGAGATGCCTACAAGAATTATCCTAATAACCGTTTCATCATCATCATCATCATCATCATCTCTCTCTCTCTCTCTCTCTGTCTCTCTCTCTCTCTCTCTCCGAGGGGGCGCTCTCTCTCTCTCTCGTCAGTTTGTTACCCACTGAACTGCGACATTGGAAATTTATCTCAAGAATTATTTCAAGATTGGAACTGGAATCTGAAAAGGGAATCGTCATTCCAAATTCATGCGACATGCCAGGGAAACTACAAAATTACCCTGGTGGCTTGGGTTGTCTTCCCGCCCACGTGACGACAGACAGCAGGATGCACGTGCTAAACACCAGACTTCTTGCCGACTGCATTGTCTCCCTTGGCTGGAATCACTTTGTCGTAACATAGGGACCTTCCCTGAAACAAGCCAGTTTTGCAGGGCACTGATTATTCATGTGAATTTGAATATTTGCGCATATATATATATATATGCAAGACACGAAGGAACAAGAAAAAACTGCTTCCGCAATAATAATAATAATAATAATAATAATTTTCATAGAGCGCTGCTCTCAGAGTACCAAGGACTCCCTACGCCTAACACACACACACACACACACACACACACACACACACACAGAGTATATTTGCACCCACTCTAACTTGCAATTTGGGAGGTGCAGCGACACCAAAACGACTCACGGTCCACACAAACAGAATCAACAGAAGTTAACCATCAAAAACTTGACGGAAGAGAAAGGTCTTCTGACTGACGTGATTTGAAACAGGGGCAGTGAGGGCTGAAGGTGGAGTTCGACTGGCAAAGAGTTCCAGACAGTCGGGGCCAAGATGCTGAACGATAATAATGATAATAATAATGAGTGGGTGTTGGGGGTTATGGGGTTTTAACGTCCTTTTCCACCACATACGGGTGACATCAAAGACGGGGCAACGATGAAAAAAGCCAGCACAAATATTTGGCCCCAGCCGGGATACGAACTCACGACCCGAGCATTAGAAGTCCAACGCTCTACCAATCGGCCACCCCGGCTCACGATAATAATAATGATGATTATGTTAATAATAATAATAACTGATAACAACAACCGAGCACAATGTTGATACACAGGCCTCATTTGTACTGACTGTCTTTTGCAAGTGTCACGGCGACACAGAGTTTTCAGCGAGCCTGTCTTGAAATAACTGCAGGGGCGCCGGAAGATGTTGGGGGGAGGGGGGGGGGGCAGAATCTCGGACGGGGGAACGTTGCCCGAAAAAAGTGAAAAGCGGGGGGGGGGGGGGGGTCAAATGCTGCGTAGACAAAAAAAAAACCTTTACGAACCAGGACGTTGCCCGAAAAAAGTGAAAAGCGGGGGGGGGGGGGGGGGGGGGGTGGGGGGGGGGGGGGGAGGGCAATCAGAGGAGCGGACAGCCTTCGGTACGCAAAAACAGAAGTTCTCTGTTGGGTGCGATGAGGGAGAGAGCACTAAGAGGGGTAGGGGGAGAGGTAGGGGAAGGGGGGGGGGGCAAGACCATGGCTTTGCCCCCCCTCTTGCCATAGTCACCTGATTTTCCAGGGGGGGGGGGGGCAAAGAGACACTCTTGCCCCCCCTGCTTGGGTACAGGGGGGGCAGCTGCCCCCCTGCCCCCCCGGTTCCGGCGCCCGTGAACTGACAATAAAAGCAGGCATCGCTTTTAAATACCTGACGTTATTGCAAGTATTTAAAGGGTAAGGAACGACAGTTCACGTGCACCACCCCGGAAACTCGGTCAAGCATGAAATACCGTAAATGTTATTAACCGAAATCTGTCCCAGTAGGTGATGAACAAGCTGTGATGTTTGTTTTCGTTCTCTACTGCATGAATGCAGGGGCACAAAAACATATAGTACAATCCTTGAATAGACTCAGTACCAGTTACTGACATAACCTTGGCGCACTGGTGAAAACAAAAGTAAAAATAAAGTATGTTTGTTGACAGACTTCTGTTCACGCTGAGAAAATCTGGTAAATACAGGAGGTATGTACTTCAAAGTAAATCATGTAACGAGCTACTGACATTAATGACTAACACAGCGTTGTGGACGTAAAAAAAAACTTTCTGTATCAGCTTTCTGTTTCTTTGACTTTGATACATGACGTAGTACTGACGGTATAGTCAAATCAGCAATCTGCCGAGACCCAGACTCAAGCTTATTGTCGGTCTCTCTCTCTCTGTCTCTCTCTCTCTCTCTCACACACACACACACACACACACACATTGGTGTGGTATTCAGGCGCCACTTATATCGATAAGAGGACTGACATCTTTCGTGCTGTATCAGTTCTTCTTTCTCTGTTTTGTTTCGCCACATGGTTTAAACGGCGAACGTTTCAGGAAAGATTATCGATATGTACATACAAAACAGAGAAGAGAGAGAGAGGGGGGAGGGAGGGGGTGGGGGTGGGGTGGGGAGAGACTGACTGACTGACTGACTGACTGAAACGTTTATTTAGAGAGAGAGAGAGAGAGAGAGAGAGAGAGAGAGAGGGAGAGAGAATGAATGAATGAATGAATGAATGAACTTTATTTTACAAGGATATAAGTGTTAAGCACAAGTGCTTATCTTACAACTTGTCCTTGCTACAGAAAACAACAGGAAAAGAACTAAGAAGTACTACATGATCCAAACTACAAAAATAAAAAAAAATATATAAAAAAATAAAGAGAGAGAGGCAAAGCTAAAAACAAACAAATAAAATACAACGGAGCATATCAAGTAATGTCAAGCCAAACATAATGAGTATACCAGCCATTTCTAGTAAAACAGGTAAAATCAAGCGTGAAACATGACTGGAGGGGTACATTATAATCAATGATGAAGAAGACTGGCTGCATCCCCGGAACTGTCCAAAAGATACTTGTGTAGGTGCGTCTTAAATGATGTTAAAGAGCACAACTGCTTAAGCCTCAGTGGAAGGTAATTCCAGGAAGATGCTGCAGAGAAAGAGAAACTTGTCTTATACAAGAGAGACAGAGAGAGAGAGAGAGAGGCCGGGGGGGGGGGGGGGGGCAGGACCGAGAAAGTAGATGGTAATGGCATTGTAATGGTGATGATAATGCCAACGATGATCAGACTGATGAAAGACTCCCGAACATCTACCCATTATCACCATAACCATCAGTAATACGAAATCCGCGTTTAGGCGGTTACCAAACAGCTCCGCATATATCCTTTCATGTTTATTACGCGTCTCAAAAGCTGTGTTTCGGGGACGTCCCCATTGTACGGTAGGTCTTGGTGTTCGATACCATCTCCGGCACCACATCAAAAGGCATCTACGGGGTACGTGAGAACCATAAAACTCTTGTATCCTGGAGAGTCTCACAGCAGTTTGTGTCGCTGTAAATCTGCCATGGAATGGTTTTACACCCAATTCCTGGCATCTAAACGGCCCCATCCCCTCTTTTAGAGTGCTCCTGTTGCTACACCAGTTGGTGTCTGCACGGGTGGAACAGAATATAATTCTGTCTACTTAGATTTTTAGAGGCCTTTATTTAATTATTATTTATTTATTTTGGTGGGGCGGGGGAGGGGGGGGGATTTCCCTATTGCTTGTAGGTACTCGGTTGATACGATGTAACGCCCCTCCATCCACCCACCAGCCATTGCTCAAGTTGAAAACAGGCAGTAAAAGAGTTTATACACACGCACGTACGCACACACACACACACACACACACACACACACACACACACACACACACACACACACACACACACACACACACACACACACACACACTTTATCGTCGTGAACGGTTTAGACACTGCTAGTTCAACTGTGTACAATGTCCTTACGGACAAAATTCAGAACACCTGTTAAAAAAAAAAGAGCTAAACACAGTGCTAATTAATAATCCCCCCCCCCCCACACACACACACCTGCCATACCCCACTTGCACCACCAATCCTCCACTGATCCCACTAGTGGCCTGTTACGGAATACAGGAGACAGAAAGACGGCTAGAAAGAAACTATGATAAACAATGAAAACAGAAAAAAAGTGGAAGGAATGGCCGGCTATAAACCCAAAAGTAAGGTAGCGAAGACGAAGAATCTCGACAACGCCAATGAAACAGGGACCAAACACATTGTTAATCAAGATTCTCATCTCCCACCTCCACTCCATCATGCTGGATGGAAGGCAAGAGAGAGAAAGACAGACAAAAAGAAACAAGAATGAAGCAAGGAAAAGTGGCGAGAGAGGGCTGGATGGAAGGCAAGAGAGAGAAAGACAGACAAAAAGAAACAAGAATGAAGCAAGGAAAAAGTGGCGAGAGAGGGCTGGATGGAAGGCAAGAGAGAGAAAGACAGACAAAAAGAAACAAGAATGAAGCAAGGAAAAAGTGGCGAGAGAGGGCTGGATGGAAGGCAAGAGAGAGAAAGACAGACAAAAAGAAACAAGAATGAAGTAAGGAAAAAGTGGCGAGAAAAGCAGTGGCCAAAAAATGTAAATACAAAGCAGTTAGGGTAGAGTTACAATTTCAACACTTGAAAGAGTATCACGAGTGTTAGATGAGACAAAAACAATCCTATCTTTTTTAACTTTGAAGAGATGGTGCGTCTCAGTCTAACTACGTCAAAATCACATAGATCAGCTACAGAGAGAGAGAGAGAGAGAGAGAGAGAGAGAGAGCAACAACACAAAAATCTGAGCAAAAAGTCTTCGGAATGTGCCCACAAACACAAAATTGCGTGATAACAGACAAATAGCGTCTCGCATCTCCAAAGCAACGCTCAGAGCTGAATCCTTACATACAGAAAGAACAACAAAGTGCACAACGACATCAGTCTTCAGGCATTTCCGCCCATAAACATCTATCTCTAGCGCATAAACATGTTTGTGTCGGCCTCCGACAAAGACAGAGTTTGAACGCATCTAAATGGCACTTCATGCATGAGGACTGTACGAAAAGAAATGAAAGCAGAAATTCGCGCAAAGCAAACAGACATTACGCCTAGCATGACAGATCCGACAACAAGCACCACCAACCGAAGTGTACGACCTCGCGGGTGGGTGTTTGGGGGTTTAACGTTCTTCAGTTTCCACCACATACGGGTGATATCAATGACGGGGCAACGATGAAAACGCCAGCACAAATATTTGGCCCCAGCCCGGATACGAACTCACGACTCGAGCATTTGAAGTCCAACGCTCTACCATTCGGCCACCCCGGCTCACCGGCCGTTCGACCTCGCGTAGGTATTATCCGTCTGGGCCCGTATGTAATAGTCGAGGTTAGGGCTTTTAGCCCCGGGTTAGAGTCTAACATCGAACTAAACTCGCTCTAGGGTTAAATTTTCTGGGTTTTTGTTTTTTTGTTTTTAATTAGGAAGCGGGCTCAAGGTGCCTGAGCCATAATGGGATTTTTTTCTTCCTTTCTTCGCTTCCTGTTTTATTTAATTTTTGCTTTTGGGTTTCTTTTGTCCTAGTTTGGGTTAGGCCCGTGGGTTAAATTAACTTCGACTTTTACATACGGGCCCTGGTCGACACCGGGAAACCACATGGGCTATGGAATTCTTCTTCTGCTTTATTCTCCCAATGTTTGTTGTTGTCGTTGGTACTTAAGCGCTTCTAAATATAAACAAATGAACAATGTCTGTTTGTGTATCCGTCTGTCCGCCATAAAACCTATTTTGGAGTTCTCACATCGCGATCAGAGTTGGTGGCTGTACTCAGGGAAACCCCGGGAAAAAATCTCAGAAAATCGTCAAATTTATTTTATTATCCACCTCTCCACTTATTTTTCGAAGCACTTACTGTAATCCCGCGGGTTAGTGGACCACGGGAAGAAACTGCGATGCGAAGGTCGCCACACTGAACAATGGACATACTTCAATTGGACGAGTCGTGCGATTTCTCGGCAAAGCAAAGTACACCTCCTATTGGCTCCCAGCCGAGCCAAACAACATTTAGCTGCTTTGTGCTTAGTTTCATAGCTTAATTGTTATAGCTTAGCAACGACACGTTCGAACACAAGTCACTGTAACCAAAACTTCTACCGTTGTAAAATAATAATAATAATAATAATAATGAGTATTGTATAGGCGCTTTACCCAATTTCCTGGATCGGCTCAAAGCGCCGCGAACTGAACCCAACACGCACGCTCACGTGAATCACACGCATTCTCTCACACACTTGACATAAACACATTACAATCACATGGTGCGAAGGGTCAGCTCAGCTATTTAAATTTCGGAATTTAGAATTGCATTTATTTTCCAAATTTGGTGGGCTGAACATTTCCAAAGCAGAGGGGGAGGAAGCCGGAGTACCCGGAGAGAACCCCCGACGATCGGCCCGAATGAACGGTGCCACATACGAGAAGAAAAAATTCTTTGCCCCGAGTGGGACTCGAACCCCTGACCTCTCGCATTGGTGACAGGTCTCTTAACCACTAGACCACCGACCGCCCCGTAAAAGTGTAATTATTGTAATTGTCCCTACTTTATTAGCCCCCCCCCCCTCACCACCACCACTACCACCCACCGTCCTCTAAAAATTCGGCTTGATTTCCCTGGGAGCAGCGCGTCGCCGCAGTGCAGTGCCGCTCACCCTTCTATTTTGATTTTTAGCTGGGGGGGGGGGGGAGGAAAGTGGAAACATCCAAAGAGAAACTTCAAATGAGCAGCCCGAGAGTGAAGCAATAAAAAGAAGTCACGAGACCCGGGTTCGAGTCCCAGCCGAGGCAAGCGGGATTTTTCCTATCTAGGTCGGCTCCTACCCAGAGCGGGTGTGCTATGGGCTCAATGGGGAGGCTGTTGCCACACAGCCGAGATTCGCCCACTTCACGGGTGCGACTTCCCTTGGTATGACACGTCTTAAAATGATTACACGGCCGGCACCGCAGGTGCCGTAGTTCCCGGGCCTGTTTAATGCCGGGATATTTATGGCAGAAAGCGTGGAATGCGGCCCTGTCCCGTTGTCCCAAACCACACGGACCTCCACAGCATCAACTTACCATCATCCTCACCTCCATCATCATGCATAACAAAAATTGCCCCAGCTTCCGAGCCCTCCGTGGATTCCACCCATTACCAGGGAGGAACACCACTGGAGCCGGCAAAGAGTTGTGGCAGAAAAAAATCTAACCGGAAAAATTACATGTGTAAGTTTGATTGCTTTCTGTGACAAATACAGTAAACAACAACAATAAACGCTGGGTGCAGCGGGAGGCAACATCTCAGTACTTGTTGAGTTTCGTACTGAGCAACTTCACTCAGTTGGTCAGGCCGGGATTTTTTCACACACAAAAAAATCAAGTCAAATTCAGACTTGCTTACGGTGCCTGTCCGACCTCGTGTACACACGCACGCATATACATCGTGTGCGTATGTTGAAGACGTCCATTTCAAAGGGGAGGGGCTGTGAAATGAAAAAACAACAACAACAACAACAACAACAAAAAACACAAGCATGAACCTAGGGAATAAATTGGACTTTTACGTTTAAATGGACTGGACACATAAAGACTTTGGCTAGCCGCGAAATAGTCTTTGTTGCTTGCGCTGCGTATAAAGCCTCAAAATTTTTAATAACTGACAAACTGAACGCCTTCGGCAGCTCGACTGACGTACTACAAAGATACTGCAGCCCTTGGGCACAGAACCAGAGCGTCCCCGCCTGAATGATCGAGATGAAGTATACTCTGGCTACCCCTCACAAGGACGTCTGAGAGCAGTACCGGGTGATCCCCCACTACCACCTCCAACACCCCCCAGCCCCTTCCTCCTTCCCGAGACAGGAAAGCTATTCCCAGAGTCTCGGGCACGCTCGCATGTAATGCCGGTATGTGTTGACTTTGGCAAGGCGTCGGCGGACAAAAACGATGGCTGTGATTGTAGGGAGGTGACAAAAAATGCCCCTATAATTGCTTCACGGTTCCGGACGCGGGGACCATCAGCGTGCTAATCTACAGTATCTGACATTTAGCTGAGATCTGCAATTTGTGGCGCTTTGCTTTCTCGTATCTGATTTTTTTTTTTTTTTGGGGGGGGGTATTTTGTTTGTTTGTTCTTCTGTTGCGCGTATTTTCCTTTTTTTTCATACTGCTTCTCAGCGGTCCTGGTGTGTTTCGGATACTACGTGTGTCGTCCGGTTTGTGAACAAGACCGTGACAATTGTAGTCTGCAATATTCATTTCCTTCATCACTGAAAGCGTGCGGGTTCAAGCATACAAGCATTTCCTGCCACTAGGATCATCTGGTATAAAGGTCTCCATCGGAAAAAAAATGACAAATTTTGTTATTTACACTATCAGTGATGGGGTGTTGGGGTTGTTTGGGGGTTTAATGTCCTTTTCCACAACATGCGGGAGATATCAAGGACGGGGCAACGATGAAAAGGCTAGCACAAATATTTGGCCCCAGCCGACCCGGGCATTAGAACCCCAACGCCCAAGCTCTACCATTCGGCCACCCCGGTGCCAAAGGACAGACAGACATATAGATGTCTGTGTTTTTAAGGATATAAGTGAATCGCGTGCGGGACTGATCCATTATTTGTGATCGGGTCCCACAGAATGGGTGATTTTTTTTCTTTCTGCCACAACTCTTTGCCAACTCCAGTGGTGTTCCTCTCAGGTCATGCGTGGAACCCACGGAGGACTCGGAAACTGGAGCAATTTTTATTATTATTGAAGATGAGGATGATGGTAAGATGAGGCTATGGAGGTCCGTGTGGTTCGGGACTGCGGGAAAGGGCCGCATTCCACGCTTCCTGTCACAAATATCCCGGCATTAACAAGACCCGGGAACTACGGCACCTGCGGTGCCGACCGTGCAATCATCCACATCATAAGACGTGTAATACCAAGGGACGCACCCCCAAAGTCGCGTGGGTGAATCTCGGCTGTGTGGCAACAGCCTCCCCATTGGGCTCATAGCACACCCGCTCTGGGTAGGAGCCGACTTAGGAAAAATCCCGCTAGCCTCGGCTGGGACTCGAACCCGGGTCTCCCGGTCCATCGTCCGAAGTGCTAACCACTACACTACGGGGGCCGGTGAAGGGTGATTTTGGGCATATGGAGTTATTAGTATTACTGAAAAGTGCAGAAAATAAGATTTCTTTCGGTACAAAAATCAGTTCTGTAGCATGGTGTAGTCCTGAGATATGTTTGTTGAAAACATGCTGTTTAAAAGCGGCCAATTTGAGAAGACTCGAACATATTTTCAGCACCATCGTGAAGTCTGTCCTGCTGTATGGAGCCGAGACCTGGAGAACCACGGTAACATCCACGAGGAAGATCCAGACCTTCATTAACACGTGCCTTAGAAGGATTCTTCGGATTCGCTGGCCTGAGACCATCACCAACAAAGAACTCTGGCAGCGAACGAAACAGCAACCAGTAGAAGAGGAAATCCTGCAAAGACGCTGGAGATGGATAGGCCACACCCTCCGAAAACGCGCTTCCAGCATCACACGGCAAGCTCTCACCTGGAACCCACAGGGGAAGAGGGAACGAGGCCGGCCAAGAAACACCTGGCGACGCGACCTGGAGGCGGATGCCAAGAGCATGGGACATAGTTGGGGACAGCTGGAGAGACTGGCCCAGGACCGAGAGGCCTGGAGAACCCTTGTCGGCGGCCTATGCCCCAGAAGGGGCAAAAGGCGAGGGTTACAGGCCGGTAATAGCTTCCGGGTCATGTAGTAACTACGCTAAATATAGTAGTAAATCTTTGCCAAAATTTGTGTACAGGGTAAAAAATGGCAAGCTGGCAAATTTCACGCCAGGTAATAGTAAAATTAGGGGAAAATGAGCCTGGCTTGTGGACTATTTGTATTCATGCGCGGCTGGCACAGGAGCCAGCAGACGACCCGGCGTGGAATGAGGGGGTATGTGGTCGCTGCCAACATTGCCCACCCCCCCCCCCCCCCGGAATATTGGAATGTGTTGAAATTTACTCTACACATGAGTCTACGGCTGCCTGATTTTTGTGATTTTTTTTTTTTTGTGAATTTTAAAGCATTTCTAGGGTGTCATCTGCAACGTTATGTGTAAGAGGAATATATAGCGTTTTCTCCCGAGATTTGCATCTATGGTACGTAGCCAGAGAGAGTGAGAAGAATGGTTGGTAAAGTCAGTGTGACGTGGGAGTCATGTCGATACAGCGTGGTTGTATTTTATTCTCACTTTTAACAGATTTATAAGCAATATCCAGCCTGGAAACTTTCACACAAGTTGTATTTTATTCTCACTTTTAACAGATTTATAAGCAATATCCAGCCTGGAAACTTTCACACAAGTTGTATTTTATTCTCACTTTTAACAGATTTATAAGCAATATCCAGCCTGGAAACTTTCACACAAGTTGTATTTTATTCTCACTTTTAACAGATTTATAAGCAATATCCAGCCTGGAAACTTTCACACAAGTTGTATTTTATTCTCACTTTTAACAGATTTATAAGCAATATCCAGCCTGGAAACTTTCACACAAGTTGTATTTTATTCTCACTTTTAACAGATTTATAAGCAATATCCAGCCTGGAAACTTTCACACAAGTTGTATTATATTCTCACTTTTAACAGATTTATAACCAATATCCAGCCTGGAAACTTTCACACAAGTTGTAATAGGTGGTTAAAGACCTGGGCCCGCATGTAAAAGTCGGGGTTAGGGAGTTTAGCCCCGGGTTAGAGTCGAACCTCGAACTAAACTAGCTCTAGGGTTAACTTTTCTGTTGTTTTTTGTTTTTCAATTAGGCAGCGGGTCCATTCCAGCAAGGTACCTATGCCGTTATAGAAAGATTTTTGTCTTTCTTTATTCGCTTCCTTTT
>JACVVK020000018.1:295000-315000 GCA_018292915.2 Batillaria attramentaria | reverse complement strand
TAAACAAGTTTCGTGCCATGTAATAGTAAAATTAGGGAAAAATGAGCCTGGCTTGTGGACTATTTGTGTTCATGCGCGGCTGGCACTGGAGCCAGCAGACGACCGTGGAACGAGGGAGTATGTGGTCGCTGCCAACATGGCAAAAAAACGGAATATTGGAATTTGTTGAAATTTACTCTACACATGGGGGCGGTCGGTGGTCTAGTGGTTAAGAGACCTGCCACCAATGCGAGAGGTAAGGGTTCGAGTCCCACTCGGGGCACAGAATTTTTCCTTCTCGTATGTGGCACCGTTCATTCGGGCCGATCGTCGGGGGTTCTCTCCGGGTACTCCGGCTTCCCCCCCCCCCCCCCCCCTCTGCTTTGGAAATGTTCAGCCCACAAAAATTGAAAAATAAATGCAATTCCAAATTCCGAAATTTAAATAGCTGAGCTGGCCCTTCGCACCACGTGATTGTACTATGTGTACCACGTGATTGTACACGTGTGTGAGAGAATGCGTGTGATTCACGTGAGCGTGCGTGTTGGGTTCAGTTCGCGGCGCTTTGAGCTGATTCAGGAAATTGGGTAAAGCGCCTATACAATACTCATTATTATTATTATTATTTACATGAGTCTATAGCTGCCTGATTTTTGTGATTTTTTTTTGGTGAATTTTAAAAAACATTTCTAGGGTGTCATCTGTAAGAGGAATATATAGCGTTTTTCTCCAAATTTGCATATGGTACGTAGCCTGTATATTACGAACATAGCGGCTGTCTAGTCTCGGGCGTCCGTCCTTGTCTGGTTAAATGCATCAGGCTCCTGTTGTATTGCTTCTTCTAGGCAGCAGACACGCTCACTAAATAAGCCAAAAATCGCGATTTTCCGCGTTGGGACAGCTCCCAGGCGAGTCGCCAAATGTCTCTGTTGGAGCATTTGTCATCGGCCATCGTTACCACGAGGGAAAAAAAAGGGGAGAAAAAACGAACGTGTTCTACTGCAAGTAACAAAGTGTGGCATTTGTCGTCACTAAACACCGGCATTAAGCACGGTGCATTTTTACGCCGTTTGGCGTCAAAAGAAAACAGTTTAGCCCTCTCAAATGTCTGCCAAAAACCACTGAACAGTCCCGTGACGACATGTGCCCATGATTTAGGGGAGGACAAAAACATAATGGAAAATGTTTTGTGTTTTTGTCTCTTTATCCAGCCTCCCCTCTCAGCCGCCACCCTCCCCCCCCCCTTTCCTAATCGCAGGTAGCTCACCTAACCACGGCCATCCACCACTGCCATAACTTCTCAACCTCACGTACACAAAGTGTACAGACCATCTCCCGTGAGTACCAAGGTAAAATGGCAGGTTTTTTTTATGAGTCTTGGTATGGACACTTCGGACGGAAGTAAGTGTGACTATATTCCATGCAGTTCGGTACAGTTTAGGTCAAGATGGTAATCTGTGCGCTCGGGAAAGCCCATACGCGTTCCACCCCCATCGCAGTCTCAGTCATCTCCCAAGTGTCGTCTTTGAGACTGTTCCAATGTTGGTTCGGCTCACACTGAGGCGTAAGGACATAAACTGACCGCGGGGTCATGTTTGGTGTGTATTTGAGGTACCCTGTTTGGCAAGTGTGCTAGTCTGTAGTGATTTTTGTTGTCATGAAAAAGCGTGCTTTTCGTGATTTTTGGGTTATATGTAGGTCAAGGTGCATGACAGGTGGCCACAAAAAGAGGCGAGCTGCCAGTGAAGCTGGGACTTTTTGCACAGAGGTGGGACACGAGTGAGGCAAGCGGATTTGTGCGAACTGCCTCTCTGGCCTAAAGAGAGACCAGTGAGGCCTGAGCGGAAAGGAGACTTTCAACATTTTTTCTTAATCCCCTGTCAGGTGCGTGCTTTTGAATGGTCTGTTAATGGTAGTAATTGTTTCTAGACCGAAGCATTTTTAGGGGTGACCATGATGCCTGAGGCTATTAGAGAATATATAGGCAATTTGAGGCCCTGTGTATTTGTGTCCTTCGCCCCGTACACGATTCGTTAGCTGGGGTTTATCGTCCACGCCACAACGAGGTGATTGCAGACGGCCCTAGGGAGGCAGGTCATGGGGGATGGGGATAGCTACCCTAACTGTACAGTCCAGCTGAACACTTGTTCCATCCAGTCAGACTGCCGGGTCGGCCACATTTTATGTATCCTAGACTGTAATGGACAAGTTACACAAACAGATCCAGTTCACAGTCAGCAGAAGCGGGTCAACGTGAAAAAAGCCTGTACAAATTCTGGCCCTGTCGGGATTCGAACCCGGGACCCTTCGATCTCGAGTCCAACGCCCCAACGGTCCAACCGTTGAGTCACCGACCCCACCAAGCCCCGGACACGCGCCGTGTCGTGCCCCTTTCAGGTTCTAACGCTGGTCACTGCCTCTTTTAACATCTCTGTTTCACAGCTGGTTGATACTGTAACGATGGAGGCTTCGCTCACGTTCGTGCACTGATGTCATTCACGCCATTATCGCTCTGGTCTGCAAACAACAGTTTCACAGTACAGGGCCCGCATGTAAAAGTCAGTGTTAGGGACTTCAGCCCAGGGTTAGAATCTAACCTCGAACTAAACTAGCTCTAGGGTTAAATTTTCTGTTGTTTTTTGTTTCAAATCCGGAAGCGGGTCCATTCCACCATGGTGCCTAAGCCGTTATAGAAAGATTTTTGTCTTTCTGTCTTTGCTTTCTTTCGTTGGTCACTGTTTTTAGGTGTGAGTGCGCGAGCATGTAAATAGGTGGAGTGGGTGTGTATGGCCATATGAGTGAATGTTTGGCATGTTTTTTTTTTTATGAGACCACAAAGCAATGCTCCACATTTGAAAATTCAATGAATTCCTTATCTATATTCTTCTTTCTTATCTTATCCTTTTTTAAATTTAATTTTGTTTTGGGGTTTCTTTTGTCCTAGTCTGGGTTAGGCCCGTAGCCGTGGGTTAAATTAACTTCGAGTTCTACATACGGGCCCGGGAGTACAGTAACAGTTTCTGAATGCGGAGAATGACGCGGCGTGTTACCTCCGTGCTGCAATTCACGTTGGTCGTCCACTTAACGGGCTTATCCCATCTTTGCTAAGCTAACTTATGTGTTGATACAGTTTCGCTCGTGAGTCAGTGCGCCTGTGCGCTGGAAATACTCAATCTTGATGATCAGTACAGCTCTTAATGCGACACAACGTTGTTTACACTTTGCGCGAGCGGTCGATCATTCCAATTCTACGACTGTTGTTACACTACTTGAGCGCCGGCTCAGTGTGGTCGCCGCGTTACTGAGTACACTTTTATTGGCTCAGTACCTGCATTGCAGACGCTGTCACTGTGCAGTTGTCTAAGTGGTGTTATAGTAGATACCACGAAAACGGCTCAGAGTGAAATTTAGCCCATGGGGCTTGGAGAATAGGTGTCGGATATGGTGTGTGTGTGTGTGTGTGTGTGTGTGTGTGTGTGTGTGTGTGTGTGTGTGTGTGTGTGTGTGTGTGCACGCGGGGTGGGGGCGAGGGTTGAGGGGAAGGGAGCACCGTGATGTTACGGGCCTTTCGACTAAAAAGATTTCGTCGGCGACTTCTGTCAAATAGCTAAAGAAAATTGCCTCCTAAAAATCTGGTGCTTTGCGTTAACTTTGGAAAGACGATATGGAAATTTGGATCAAACCCAAATTCTAAAAGTAAACAGCTTTTTTGGCTGTTTCTTCTTCTTCTATTCTTCTTTATTTTCTTTGCCTCACGATTTTCACCTTGTGTTCCCCGCGCTCGCTTCACATAATACATTTACAACCTAAGGATAGACTTCGAAAATTATTCACACAGAGAGAGAGAGAGAGAGAGAGAGAGAGAGAGAGAGAGAGAGAGAGAGAGAGAGAGAGAGAGAATATTTTTGGAGTCCTTGCTAGACGTTTCAAGATCACATTCCAGACTATCTTGAACAAACGGAAAATCGTTTTCATCGGTATTACTCCTAGCTCGGCCGAGGGTATTTTCTGCAGATACTGAATAGATGACGGGAATTCATCAAAGCTAAAGTAACCCCTTGATATTATACCGGTAGAGCCCAATGCAAATGTTTGCTTCAAACCGCGGTAGTATTTACATAAGGAGGAAGGAAAATTGAAGGTTACTTCGCTAAGTTTATGTTGCGCGTTTCTGCTGAGCTGCTCCTTGTTTAGCTGGTATGGTATGGTATGGTAGACTTCTCCTCGGCGCACATATCCATCTCTGCTGAAATGCTCACGGCGCCGCAGGGCTGGAGGACGAAGCAGTGAAAGCCTGCTGCCGTTAAGCGCTACTTTGTGTGCAAACCTCCACCCTGCTATTCACTCTGGTGCGTGCGACAGTATTTCTGTTTACCACGCCACCGGCCGCAGCCTACTCTTCTTCGAAAGATGAACGTGGGATTTTTAGCGTGCACACTTGATGATTGTGCGTGCGTGTGTACACGAAGGCGAGACAGGCACCGTAAACGAGTCTGCACATGGATTTGACTCGATATGGGAAGGAAAAATCCCACAATATTCCTGCCCACCGGGGACTCGAACCCGGCAGCTCGTTTAGCTCATCCGGAGGAGAAAGAAATCGCAGACGGAAGCTCTGCGCTGCTCAGACTGCATGCATGCTAATGCAAAACTTTGTTGTTCACGATCAGCTGCTGCTAGTAAAAGACCTATGACGAGTAAGCCAGTTGTTGTTTTTGTTTTATTGTTTTTGTTTATGCGTCTTTTTTTTTAATTTCTGTATCCTAATTCTTACCAAGTAACTTTGGGGTTGTCCACCAGTGGCACCAATTAAAAAAAAATATCTGCATGGATTTATGTTTGGCTTTGCGCTTTGATTTTAATCATGTCTGCTGCAATATGAGCCGTCAAGGGGCCGTTAATCTTGCCTGATTAAATATTTTTCGCACACCGGGCCAACACCGAAAAAAAGAATAAAAAACATGGGATACACGTGCGCGGTACGATATACGAGACACGGCAAAACGAGACAAGACAAGACACGGCAAGGTAAGACGAGACGGGACGGGACGGGACACATGACAAGTCGAGACAAGACAAGACGGGACGAGACAAGACGCGGTCAGACAAAACGAGACGAGGCATAAAACGAGACCAGACAAGACAAGAAAAGACAAGACAAGGCAATGTAAGACGAGACGAGACGGGACGGGACGAGACGAGACGAGACATGACAAGTCGAGACGAGACAAGACAAGACGGGACGAGACAAGACGCGGTCAGACAAAACAAGACGAGACACAAAACGAGACAAGAAAAAACAAGACACGGCAAGGTAAGACGAGACGAGACGGGACGGGACGAGACAAGACGCGATCAGACAAAACGAGACGAGACACAAGACGAGACGAGACGAGACAAGACGAGACAAACCAAACCAAACCAACGACAACGACAACAAACTCTCCTAACCCTTTCACAATCTGCAACAGTGCGTAAAGGAACTCAACCATTTCCCTGAAGGCCGACAAAGTACAAAGCAAGTCAAGGCCGGGCCGACCGAGCACGTGAAGAGATGAATGACAAACACGCACAGCGCCTGTAAGACTAGTCAAAGGTCGCTAATGTTTCCAGAGTTATGTCTGCTCGCCTGTCTGCTACGTAACAGTAAGAAAACAGACAAAGAAGCGGTGACGATGGAAACATAAATACTGAGAGGTTGATAAAAGAGTTCCGTCGGGATGGTAGTGTAGATTGTTTTGTTTTGGTTTTTGTTGTTGTTTGTTTGGTTGGTTTTTTTTTTTTATATGAGAATTTACCACAAAACAGACTGTTTTCTCTTATTATTGTCCTTTTTTAAGGCTAACAGTCAAGCGCTACGTCGTTTTCCGTTTCGTAGAGGTTTGTATGTTTCCTTTCTGTCATTATTGACGGAATGGCTTCAGGCCGTCAGCCAAAGAAAACCTGGGCCCGTATGTAGAACTCGAGGTTAATTTAACCCACGGCTACGGGCCTAACCCAGACCAGGACAAAAGAAACCCAAAAGCGAAATTAAATTTAAAAAAAAAGAAAGCGAAGAAAGAAAGAAAAAAATCCTTCTATAACAGCTTAGGCACCTTGCTGGAATGGGCCCTCCTCTTGATAAAAAAAATAAATAAATAAAAAAAGAAGAAGAAAATTTTACCCTAGAGCTAGTTTAGTTCGAGGTTAGACTCTAACCCAGGGCTAAAATCCCTAACCTCGACTATTACATACGGGCCCTAGACCCAAACACGGAACAGCCAGTAACGCTTTTGCCGGCCCACCGCCGGTTAAAGGTGCATCGTCCGGTTTGCCTTGTTTTCACTGACACTGTTTCAGAATGCAACCAGACTTACACATATGATTTCTCCGATTAAGACTAAGGCTCCGATGTGCTCCTAGTGGCACAGAGGTCTTTTGCTGAAGAGTGCAGAAACGTCAAAATGATTTTTGTGGAAATAAAAAACACTTTCAAAACGTTTGAGATACGAAAATGTTTTTCGACGACCCAAACCAAAACATTTTCGTATCTCAAACGTTTTGGTTTGGGTCGTCGAAAAACTATTTCGTTTGTTGGCAGCTCTTAGTATCTCCTCCGCACAAATACTGTGGTGTTACTTTACAATGTGCAGTATAATTTTCCATCACATATAGGTGATACAGTGTACCAGAATAGGACAACGGAATCGAACTCACGACCCAAACACTGATTGTCAAATGTAGCAACAGCTTGGCTAGTCCAGCTGCAAAAACAAACAAACAAACAAACAAACAAACAAACAAACAAACAAACAAACAAACACGGGGTTTTGTTTCACAGAAACCTAGAAACTCGCAGTCCTAAATGTAAAAAAAAAAAAAAATCACATTAATTTCTACCTACCACACCCCTGTAATAGGCATGGTCGAATTATGTGCCTACCATGCTATGATTTAGTAGTTAGATCGGGCAGTTACTGTCACCGACAAAGAGATGTAGTTAAGAGGTCATAATGATTCAACCAGGAAGCTACGAGGCAAAAACGTGGCTTGTTTATAACGGTGCGGTGCACAATTACAAAGCTGACAGTCGCAGAGGCTGTCTGTATACTTTTCACATCATCATCATCATCATCATCATCACTGTGTCTTGTGTTGGCGCTTTACCAAACTCAGTCTTGAATTGGCTCAAAGCGCCGCGAGCTGAACCCAACACGCACGCTCACGTGAATCACACGCATTCTCTGGACATGAACACACTGCAGTCACGTAGTGCGAAGGGCTCGCTCAGCTATTTAAGTTTCGGATTTCAGAACTGCATTTATTTTCAAATTTTGAGAGCTGAACATTTCCAAAAGAAAGGGGGAGGAAGCCGGAGTGCCCGGAGAGAACCCCCGACGATCGGCCCTAATGAACAGTGCCACGTACGAGAAGGAAGAATTCTCCCTCCCGAGCAATATCCGTGGATCTTTGCTAGTCCAGCATATCTTCACCTGCATTGCACCATGGCACACCCCGCTTTTCACCACTGACACAACCACGGCAGTGTGAAGTAGGGGATAAGCTCCCACAACCATTATCGTGTTAAAGGTCTGCAATCCCAAGAAAAAGCCACAAACAGTGTGTTTTGAAGAGTTATCCGCCTGTGCAAAATTGCACAGTCAACTCTGTCACAGTTACAGAGTTTTCAGCGTCCCTGAAACCCCTATAAAAGCCAAGGGCAGCCTGATGTCACAGCTCAGTTTGCGTTCTGACATTAAGCGACAAAGATCGTGCAGCACTCAACATCGCTGTAGCGATGTGTCTCGCTCACTGACCAAAAGCCAAATGATGTCACGGCAAACTCGTGCTCTGGTTTTATAAGGGTCCCCGAAGCGCTAAAACCCTGCAACTGTGACAGTCGAAGGAGTCACAGTTTCAAACAAAAACAACACAATGTTCGTGGCTTTTTGCAGAGATTGCAGACCTTTAAAAACAGCAACACCCAAAACTGTCGAGTGTTTTCACGGCTTTCGGCGCCAAGAGAACGCTTCCTATCTTTTCACCTAAACCGTAGAAAGATAATAAGGGTTTGTCGATCATTGTAGGCAGGCTAACGCCGGCAACACAAACCCGAATAAAACTGAAGAGAAATTGGCGACGACAGCCTAAACTGACAGGATGTGCATCTACACACCGATTGCCGGGTGACATTTCCGTAAAATATGTGTCCTCTGTTGCTGGAAAGGCTAAACGTACGTGTTACTTTGACCTACCGCCCCAAAGCACCGAAGTGCAATCGCGCAGTTGGTTTGGTTGTACGGTTCAGTTTTAGCGAGCGTCAGTTTTTGTAGCCTAGATACCGGACTTCCGGCATAGACCACGTCACGTGACTTGTTAGCCGATGGTCAAAGGCTCCGCATGTAGCGTCGCTAGCGTTCCCCAGTATCTCACGGCCGGCTGGCGGCGACTTAAGTGACAAGAGACCACATCTGTCGCTGGCGACAGGGTACGGGGCATACAGTGTCGTTGATGACAGGGTACGAGGCATACAATGGCGCTGATGACAGGGTACGGGGCATACAGTGTCGTTAGCGACAGGGATCGAGTAATACACTGTCGTTAGCTACAGGGCTCGAGTAATACACTGTCGTTAGCGACAGGGCTCGAGTAATACACTGTCGTTAGCGATAGAGATCGAGTAATACACTGTCGTTAGCGACAGGGATCGAGTAATACACTGTCGTTAGCGACAGGGATCGAGTAATACACTGTCGTTAGCGATAGAGATCGAGTAATACACTGTCGTTAGCGACAGGGATCGAGTAATACACTGTCGTTAGCGATAGAGATCGAGTAATACACACTGTCGTTAGCGACAGGGATAGAGTAATACACTGTCGTTAGCGACAGGGATCGAGTAATACACTGTCGTTAGCCATATAGATCGAGTAATACACTGTCGTCAGCGACAGGGATCGAGTACTACACTGTCGTTAGCGACAGGGATCGAGTACTACACTGTCGTCAGCGACAGGGATCGAGTACTACACTGTCGTTAGCGACAGGGATCGAGTACTACACTGTCGTCAGCGACAGGGATCGAGTACTACACTGTCGTTAGCGACAGGGATCGAGTAATACACTGTCGTCAGCGACAGGGATCGAGTAATGCAGTGTCGTTAGCGACAGGGATCGAGTAATACAATGTCGTTAGCGACAGGGATCGAGTAATGCAGTGTCGTTAGCGACAGGGATCGAGTAATACACTATCGTTAGCGACAGGGATCGAGTAATACAGTGTCGTTAGCGACAGGGATCGAGTAATACAGTGTCGTTAGCGACAGGGTACGGGGCATATGGTGTCGTTCGTGACAGTGCACGGGGCATACAGTGTCGTTCTTGACAGTGCACGGGGCATACAGTGTCGATAGCGATAGCGTACGGGGCATACAGTGTCGTACGAAATGTGTTAATACGTCATGGTTTTCTCGTGAATAGCAATAAGTGCGAAATACTCCCCCGACCCTCCGGCAGCTCCCTTCACCACCACAAAAATCCAAAATGTTCACTGAATGGCCACAGCCATAGCCATATGGCCAAACTCATTCCGTTTACTTTGAAACACGACGTTAAAAACATTTTTAGTTTTGATGTATATGACCATTATTAACAAAACAAATCTTTCAGTTGAAACAAAAACAAAAAAAAAGTTTTGCAATATGGAAAAGCTTACTCAACAGATTAAATCTCTCTCTCTCCCTCTCTCTCTCTGGCTTTGCCCATTGACAGGATCTACAAAGGTGGCTATGTATGCTCCGTCAGTTTCAATGATGTTTCAAAATGTCACGTCTTTCTCTTTCCCAACGGATACAACCAAAGCCAGTGTTCACAGCCGCTGCGCCGAAATTCTCAAATAAATTTGTACGTGTCGCTTACTCGCACACCTTGTCATCGCAAAGAAAAATATGAATAGAAAACACTTCTACCGGAGCAAGGTTATTCAGCATTTTTGTCGCATGGCGGGTTAACAGTTTTGTGTGTGTGTGTGTGTGTGTGTGTGTGTGTGTGTGTGTGTGTGTGTGTGTGTGTGTGAATTAATCTTGTGTTTATCAGTCGTTGTAAAAAAAAATTGCACAAAAACACTTCGCTTACCTTGAAATTTATTGAAGACGGCCTCTTTCGGTATCCGTCTTGAAATCCTTTCGAAAATTTCAACGAAATCAGTCAGAACTGCCTCGAAAAAATCTCCTCCAACAAACAAGAGTAGCTGTCGTCTGCTTCGCTTCGATATCACCTCGAACAGTGAAGGCCGTCGAGGTTTGTGACGTCACGCGTTGTGTCCCTCTTGCCTCCTGTTCAAATTGAATGCCGTGACGAACTGGGCAAAATTTTCACTGGTAAACTCCATAAGACTTGTTTTCACCAAAATATCCAAGCGTTCTGGAAAGACATTGCGGAGTACGAAAATATATATCAGCTCACCCTTTTTTTTCCCCCGCGGGGTCAGATGGGACTCAGTGTTGCGACTGCGAGACAACGCAGATGCAAATTACGCACTTTGCCGACACCTTCTGCTGTACTGCGCAATGCTGGATATCGAAAAGCAGACAGCGTCGTTTGTATGAGAGCTGCTCTTTCTGTGCGTGCAGAATAGGATGGCCGGGCGTGTTCCTGAACTCGGCTTCCGCACCGGGGGCGTATGAGGGAGGGTGGGGTGGGGGGTTATGAAGTTGAAGACAATTTTTCGAAGAGATAACGGTGTCATGGGCGGGAGGTTTACGCGAAACAAGTGTTGAGATAATTAGTCACACCCTTCCCCCTCTGTCTCTGGGAAATCAAGGGCTTTATGACCCAGCCACGCCCCTACCCCTCCACCCCGCCCAACCTCCTCTCCCTGGCCTCTTCCTTCCCCTTCCAGCAC
Organism: Batillaria attramentaria; assembly: GCA_018292915.2. NCBI lineage: Eukaryota > Metazoa > Mollusca > Gastropoda > Batillariidae > Batillaria > Batillaria attramentaria. The sequence continues at coordinate 304,139 of JACVVK020000018.1, read as the reverse complement.
CACCCCACCCACTTCAACCGCCCCCATCTCCACCACGCGCGCGCGCGCGCGCTTGTGTGTGTGTGTGTGTGTGTGTGTGTGTGTGTGTGTGTGTGTGTGTCTCTCTCTCTCTCTCTCTCTCTCTCTCTCTATCTCTCTCGGGGAGCCGGGGTGGCCGAATGGTAGAGCGTTGAACTTCTAATGCTCGGGTCGTGAGGTCGTATCCCGGCTGGGGCCAGATATTTGTGCTGGCTTTTTCATCGTTGCCCCGTCTTTGATCATGATGATCACCCGTATGTGGTGGAAAAGGACGTTAAACACCCAACCCCCCCTCTCTTTCTCTCTCTCTCTCTCTCTCTCTCACACACACACACACACACACACACACACACACATGGACAAGGACAGCTTCGGGCCATTGCAGTTTTCGTTCTCACGACCAGCAGACGTCAGTGTTTTGAATTCAGAGTTGTACTCATTTCGAGCATACAGGCGCCGGTCCTCACAAGCGCATCCGTTCAAAAACTAAGGTTTTCTTCGGTGAAGTTTAGTATTCTCAGAAGTAACGACTGTAACAGAACGTTAACAATCGTCCGCCCGGCGTCGCCACCAGTTTTATTTACCTATTTATTTATTGTTACTCGGGGCTGGACATTGGGCAGGGCTATATTTTTGCCTACAACGTTGGGGTCAGGCCATCGTTTTAGTTCCGCTAAATGTATAAAGTGTTGTTTCCATTTTTGTGCACTTGCCATTCTCAGTAGGCTACAAGCCTCGGACACAGAGAGACCGATGTTGTTGGTCACCTCGTGTAATGCAGCGGCTGATTTTGCCGCGGAGTCGGCAAGGTCGTTTCCGCGGATATTGGCATGGCTAGGAATCCAGCACAGATTTAAGTGGAAGCCTTTCTGTTTCAACTTGTGTAGGGATTGGTGGCATTGGTGTATAATGCTAGCCCGATTTTTATCGGGGTTTTCTAGGGCTTGCAGGGCAGATTTGGAGTCACTGACTCTTTCCCCTATTTTACCGTTTGAGAACACAAGCTTTCAGATCAGACTATCCCCCCAAAAATTGTATGTGCGGAACAAATTTTAACTATGATCATCTATTCACTTGCCAACACCTAAGAGGTCACTTTCAAACCACACTCAACATTCTAAATAAGAACAACATGCGTCTGACCCCTCTCGTGATGTCATGTAAGGACGAAAACAGAAATATTACGACTGCGTTTGTGAGGGACGTTTTTAATAGCCCTATAAGTTTACTTATTTAGTTGTTTTTACGCTCAAATGTATAAGTATCACCACTATCGCTGAGTGCGTGCGAGCAGCTGTTCGTATGTTTTATGTACACCCCATTGAGTGAGCATGTGATTGTTGTTTTATATGTATAGGTGTGTGTGGCTGTGTGTGTGTGTGTTGGAAGAGAGAGAGAGAGGGAGGGAGAGAGAGAGAGAAAGAGAGAGAGAGGATTTTTTATGTATGTATACTTTTTAATTTATTTTACGTATTGTTAGTTGTTAATAATTATGTACATGTCCTTTTAAAAAGTGTCTCTATAAAGATTTTGTAATTTTCTTTGAGACGAAAATAAACATGAAGAAGAAGAAGAATTATTGTTACTCACGTGACATTCTTAGACAGGTCTAACCGTCCAAAACATTTCGTACCGCGCGCGAGTTTCCCACGTCACAGTTTTGACTCTCTTTCGGTCTCGGTCCTGTACGCGAAAATCAGTCAAGATTAACGGTTCCACCGGCCCCCGTAGTGTAGTGGTTAGCACTTCGGACTATGGACCGGGAGACCCGCGGGGTTCGAGTCGCAGCCGAGGCAAGCGGGATTTTTCCTACCTAGGTCGGCTCCTACCCACAGCGGGTGTGCTATGGGCCCAGTGGGGAGGCTGTTGCCACACAGCCGAGATTCACCCACTTCACGTGATGCGACTTTGGGGGGGTGCTTCCCTTCTTGATATGACACATCTTACGATGTGGATGATTACACGGCCGGCACCGCAGGTGCCGTAGTTCCCGGGCCTGGTTAATGCCGGGATATTTATGACAGGAAGCGTGGAATGCGGCCCTGTCCCGCAGTGCCAAACCACACGGACCTCCATAGCATCATCTTACCATCATCCTCATCTCCATCATCATGCATAATAAAAATTGCCCCAACTTCCGAGCCCTCCGTGGATTCCACCCATTACCTGGGAGGAACACCACTGGAACCGGCAAAGAGTTGTGGCAGCAAAAAAAAAAAAAAATAAAAACAACCAAAGATTAACGGTTCCTTGACGGCTCTTACAGCAGCAAACACGAGTATAATCAAAATGTAAGTACTCCAACTAAGCCAAATTTAGTCGTGATTTTTTTTTTTTTTAGTAAAGCCACTGGTGCAAAATCCCTAACTTTTTTAAAATTTCTTTTTGGGCATTTTTACACAGACAAACATAGACGAGAACCAGTAACATTGACAGTGTACAGTGAGGGCGCAGTTTCCACATGGTGTAGAACGTATGACAGACCGGTTGACGATGGCAGTTATACTGAACAAACGAATGCTTGAACTATACAGGACATGACAGACCATAGCAGGCAAATTCACTAGTCCTAAACAAAGCGCTTATACAGTTGCACAACCCCAGACTTACTTGCTAGGAATTGAGTTAACATAACGTTAACTATCGTTCGCCGTCGCCATCATTTTGATTGATTGATTGATTGATTGATTTTTTTAATTTTTTTTTTGCTGCCACAACTCTTTGCCGGATCCAGTGGTATTCCTCCCTGGTAATGGGTGGAATCCACGGAGGGCTCGGAAGCTGGGGCAATTTGTATTATGCATGATAGTGGAGATGAGGATGATGGTAAGATGATGCTATGGAGGTCCATGTGGTGTGGGACTGCAGGACAGGGCCGCATTCCGCGCTTCCTGTCATAAATATCCCGGCATTAACCAGGGACGGGAACTACGGCACCTGCGGTGCCGGCCGTGTAATCATCCACATGATAAGACGTGTCATACCAAGGGAAGCACCCCCAAAGTCGCACCCGTGAAGTGGGTGGATCTCGGCTGTGTGGTAACAGCCTCCCCAATGGGCCATAGCAGTAGGCGGTAGGAGCCGACCTAGGTAGGAAAAATCCCGCTTGCCTCGGCTGGGACTCGAACCCGGGTCTCCCGGCCCATGGCCAGAAGTGCCAACCACTACACTACGGGGGCCGGTCTGATTGACTGATTGATTGTCACTAACCTGGCATTCTTAGACAGGTCTAACTGTCTAACAAGTACCACATCCCACAACCTTCCTCTTCAGTCTTCTCTCTTTTGGATTGCAGCTGAACACAGCACACTGACTACACCCCCACAAGGGCGGAAAACGGTTTCACTTCTGCACGTTTACTGATCCCAGGGTGTCGGTATAACTTTGCTTGTCAGCCCGCCTTTAAAGAATGATCTGTTTACTCTGGCGGATTAGAAGTTTAAGCTCACTAGGGGGTTCCCGCCCTCAGTCACCAACCTGCTATCCCCCCCCCCCCCCCAAGACGCAGTATAGAGAAGTAGAGCGGGAGGGCTGTATTGTGTGGGATCGAGCTGCGAGAAAGGAGAAGATTAAGGAAATTAAATGCTCTACTGGTTGGCTTTGTAAGGCGTGGAAGAGGCTGAAAACAGGCAAAAAAATCAAACAAAACACCCTCTTCCGTTAAAAAAAAAAACCCGAACAAACAAACAACATTCTCCTTCACCTTCACCACTACCACACTGCCAACACCACCACCTCCAGCAAATAAAAACCAGAGAAAACCGGAGGTTCTGATTGTATTTTCTAGTTTTCATTTCCAGACACCAACCAACCAACAAAGCAGTCAACCTTTGCGACGGAAAGAAGTCTCTAAATCCAAACAAGAACACAAAATAAAGCAGCAACTGACAACAACAGCACAAAACAACAACAAACCATCACCGCCACCACTATCACTGACCACCACCACCAACAACAACACAAGACAACAGCACGGTACAACAACAAAACAACAACACAAAAATCAACAACACAAAAATCAACAACATTACAAAACAACAACGACACAAAACAACAACAAACACAAAACAACAACAAACACAAAACAACAACAAACACAAAACAACAACAAACACAAAACACTATCGAACAGCAAGACAAATTTAACAAGATTTTGAAGACACTGCATCTTTTTGACGCAGGTGGTTCAGCCATTCCAACAGCTGTTGCCACCTGAAAGGGTGCAGGGAAAGTCTGGTGTCATCCAATACAGGCGGCTTGCAGCATTCCACAGATCGTCAGCCGTTGTTGTAGGTGTACCTGCTTCCATCGAGCTGAAGGTGCAAGGCAAAGGCAGGTTGCACGTGGGACATCGGCTAAAAGCAGCCACAGGCGTAAGACGAGACTTGTAAACAAACACACAATCAGTGCTAGTGGTAGGTTAGGAACAGAGAGGTGGAAGTGGGGTTTTGGCAGGGGACATGGACACACACACACACACACACACACACACACACGCCTAACAAAATGCTGACACAGGTTCAGTTCGTGCTCTGAGACGTGATAAAATTCTGATCCGACAACTCCACAAATTTTACTTTGACAGAGACCGCTTTGTTATGGCGTAAGGATTTAGGCCAGTGTCGAGACCTGTCAGATTAAAAGAAGGCAACCGTCTGAACGGGACAACAAATAAATAGGTAGCTAACTTTGGGCCCCCCTATCGCGTGAAGCTGAATAGGCCAAAGCCAACAGGACCACCCTGACCTCGGTGCCTAAACGCGCTAACTGGACTTCACAGGAAGCCAGCTTCTGTTTTGGAACAGTTTCGCTTGTGAGAGCGCGTAATACTTCCTCTAGAGCTCTTAATGCAATACAATAGTATTGGAACTTTGTATAAGTGGTCGAAAATTCTAATTCAACGACTCTGCGGTTGGTCTTGCCGGCAAGCCTTTCTCTCAGCCCAGAGCCGCGTCGTTGCCTACATTTTTGTTGGCTCAGTGCCAGCATTTGAGATGCTGTCACTGTGCAGGTGTCAATTAGTGTGGTGCTACCACCAAAACAGCTCTGAACGATCTTTAGAGCTGGTTCTTTAACAGATGGAAGGTTGCCTTGAACAATGGATAATACATCAGTGCGATTGGTAACTATCCAGAATTTGTTCGTTAACTATCTAGGATTTGTTAGGTAACCATCAAGGATTTGTTCGGTAACTATCCAGGATTAGTTAGGTAACCATCGAGAATTTGTTAGGACACTAACCAGAATTTCTTAGGTACTTATCCAGGATTTCTTATGTAACTATCCGGGAATTTTTTTTAGGTAACTATCAGGATTTTTTAGGTAACTATTCAGGATTTGTTTGGTAACTTTTCAGGATTTGTTAGGTAACTATTCAGGATTTGTTAGGTAACAAACCGTGACTCCATGTGTCTTGCATGCGTGTGGGTGAGAGTGACTTTGAACCGGTGTGTTGGGGGTTGGGGTTAGATCTTATCTAAGGTCTTTGCCATAAGAATTTATACGTTCTGCGTTGCCATTTGCAAGTTTTCTTTCAACCCACACCTCCTAAAGATGAAACTCAGCTGTTCGCTTCTTTTTGAATGGGTGAATAATTATGTATACGTAGATTTATTTACAGAGTCTGCATCTGACCTGTTTGCCACAAGAACCCACGCTTCAGGTGCCCAGGGAAGCCGAGGTGGTCGAATGGTAGAGCGTTGGACTTCCAATGCTCGGGTCGTGAGTTCGAATCCCGGCTGGGGCCAAATATTTGTGCTGGCTTTTTCATCGTTGCCCCGTCTTTGATATCACCCGTATGTGGTGGAAAAGGACGTTAAACCCCCAAAACACCCACCCACCCTTTAGGTGCCCATTCACCTCATACCTTTGAACTCTTAAAAGCCCACGTAAAAATCGCAATTTTACGTGAAATCTTCAGATCACTAGGAGCCACTCCAAGCCACTATTGCTCAATCTGCAGCGGTCGGTTTTGGGCCTAGCGGGAAGGCCCACGCCTTGCGTAATAGTGGCTTGAAGTGGCTCCTACTGGTGTGCAGTGGTTTGTTCTTTTTAGCAAGTCTTATCTTTTAGCAGGCAGAGGTGGTTGGGCTGGAATTCAACCGCTCACCTTTTTTTTTTTTTTTTGTTTTTAATAGACGAGTATATGTAGATTTATTCAGAACTTCAATAGCTCAGGGTGAAAATCACCATAATACGCGCGACATTTCCTGTGCTTTTGTAACTGAAACTTGTGGGGTAGGAGGGTGGGTGAGCACTATGATAGACGCGTATTTTGCATGCAGCACAGCACACAACATGTCACCTGCACGCCCTGAACCGTTTGAAGTTCTGATTAAATCTGCGTTTACTCGTCTATTAAAAAAAAAAAAGAAGTGAGCGGTTGAATTTAACTTTTAACTCTTAAGAACCCAAGCCCGAACACTCCTGCCTGCTAAATGATACTTACTTACTTACTTAGGCCCGTAACCACAGACGTATAGAGATAGACGCTCCGCGGTGCCGGAAAAGTGACGCCGCCGCGCGCCATGTTGCTAGTACCTGGAAGTGCCAGCTGTTTATATAGCGCGCATAGCATTGGCCAGACGCTATCAGCTGTTTACATAGCGCGCATAGCATTGGTCCGCTTTATCTTACGTCACATTTCTGATGACGTCTTTCTAAAGAACTTTGTATTTCGAACGAGGCGTCTTATACACAGAGCCTCTGAGTTCTGGTATTAGTAATTAGGGCCGCTGCTACACGTTGCCAGGATTGGTACTTGCAGGGCTGGCAACGCTGGCAACCCTAATTAAATCGCTGGCTGCCAGCTGGCAAATCCCCCTTGCCGGTGCTGGCGCGGGAATAGAAAGCCGTTCTATTTTTCCTGGCAGCCAGCTAGCCACTGGCAGCCCCGTACAGCCAACTGACCAATCACTGCCCAAACCTTGCAACGCCGCAGGCTGCGTGTGCCGCGGATCACTTGCCCGCCAGCAGGCAGCCGAGTACGGCAACATACAGACTGGCAGTCGTGTAACCGTGCGCTTAAGATGGCCGCGATAGCGACACTCGCAAGCAGCGGTGGCAGCGTGCGGCGGTGCGTCTATCTCTTTACGTCTGTGCCCGTAACCCCTACTGGGTATAGGCCGCCTACAACAGTCCGCCAGAGTCCTCTGCCCTGGGTCATTGTTTCTAGTTGTCTCCAGTTGTATGCCATCTTCCTGGTGTCTGCCTCGAGATCGCGTCGCCAGGTGTTCCTCGGCCGTCCATCTCTTTCGCTTACCCTGGGGGTTCCATGTTAACTGATGAGACTTGCTAAAAAGAACAAGCCACTGCACACCGGTAGCAGCCACTTCGAGCCACTATTACGCAAGGCGTGGGCCGTCCCGCTAGGCCCAAAACCGCTGCAAACTACGTAATAGTGGCTTGAAGTGGCTCATAGCTCATAGTGATCTGAAGATTTCACGTTGACTAGCGATTTTTCATTGGGCTTTTAAGAGTTAAAAGGTATGAGGTGCACCTGAAGCTGAAGCGTGGGTTCTCGTGGCAAACAGGTTAGATGCAGACTACAATACTAAAATAATATTGAATAGTACTTGTTTAAAGCTTAATCTCACAAGAAAGCAACTCATAGCGCTAGACTCTGTACATTAATCTACATATACATATTCACCCGTTTGTTCGCCATACTAGGCGCGAGACGCGTGTGCTTTTGTAACTGAAACTTGCGGGGTAGGAGGGTGGGTGAGCATAGACGCGTATTTTACGTGTAGCAAAGCACAATACTTGTCACCTGCACAACTGTTGAAAGCGCACAGGAAGTGAGAAAGAGAGAGAGAGAGAGAGAGAGAGAGAGAATGACAACGTGCTCTCTGTTTGCGTTTGAATATAGCAACACATGCTCAGCCGAGCTCGTGACATGTTCTGCAAACGCAGAAGGGGGACAAGATTCGGATCAAGTTACAGGTTATTTAGACATAACGGAGAACAAGAACTGACGGGGCGACTGTGGCCGGATCTTGCTCGTGTATTGCACGTTCTTGTGCACGTGCTCTTTTGTTCGTTTTGTTTGTTTGTTTTCTTTTGTTTTGATTTTTGTTGTTGTTGGTTTCTTTTGTTTCTGGATTGGGTTTATTTATTTATTTATTTATTTATTTATTTTTTTAGGGGGGCGGGGGGGGCTAAGGAGGTGAGGAAGATGTCATGCACAAATACGCTGCCCCCCCCCCCCCCCCAACAGACAAACCGCAAAAAAAAAAACACCCCAAAACAAGAACAATAAGTACTACAACAACAAACCCAAAAGTGACACACACACACACACACACACACACACACACACACACACACACACACACACACACACACACACACTGTCTCTCTCTCTGTCTCTCTCTGTATCTGTCTCTCTCTCTCTCTCTCTCTCTCTCTCAATAAACCAACCAACCAACCAAAGAACAACAAAAACCCAGCAACTAACAACAACAACAACAACCAACAAACCAACCAACCAACCTACCAACCGACCGACAAGGAAGCAAACAAACATCAGCAGTGACACATCGTTGGAGTTCATTCCCTCCACTAATCTCTGGGGGCCAGACAGACTGATGCACGAAAAGAGACTAGACAGATCTCACATCGGGACTATCGTCAGCATGCATTGCCGCTTAGCCCCTGAAACTGTCTCCATTTATGCACAATCTTTTAGACAGCTTTAATCAAGCTGGTGCAGGCGTAATGACACAAACTGAACGTGGGGTCGCATTCTATGACCTGTGAGGCTTTGGTCGTAATGAGTTCAGTTCCGAGGGGAAAAGACTGCCGCTCAGTTACAGTGCTCTGAGGTTGTTTGCCAAGTCAAGTCAAGTCAACGTTTATTTCAAAACCCCGTTATGGGCACATGAAACGAGAAATTAACATATAAACCAAGCTCACCACACCGGTCAACATACATCATGATCGCCTGCACACAAGTTTTACAGGACTCAGGCATACATACACACACACACACACACACACACACACACACACACACACACACACACACACACACACACACACACACACATACATACATACATACATACATACATACATACATACATTCATACATACATACAAATATACATAATGGAATGGC
>JACVVK020000018.1:207500-292500 GCA_018292915.2 Batillaria attramentaria | reverse complement strand
ATGGCTCCAAGTGGAGCACAGGCCATCGACGACTCTTCGCCATCGCACTCTGTTCTGAGCTGTTCTTGCCACTCCAGCCCAGTTGGTCCCCAGCGTGTCCCGCCTCCAGCTGCTGCGAGGCCGGCCTCTCTTCCTTTTCCCCCGCGGGTGCCATGTCAGGGCTTGGCGTGTGGTGCTGGATGCTGGCTTCCTGAGGGTGTGTGACCAATCCAGTCCCACTTCCTCCGCAGGACATGCTTGGCCACTGGTTCCTGTCCCGCTCGCTCCCACAGCTCTTCGTTCCGGATCTTCTCTGGCCATCGGATGTTGAAGATGCGCCTCAGACAGGTGTTGAAAACTGTCTGAATCTTCTGCTGCATTGTCTTCGTTGTCCTCCATGTATGAAGCAGACCATGACTACGGTCAAGTAGCCATCTCAGCGCAGCTTGCACGTGGTCGCCGGCGACATACAAGTTTACAAAGTCAGTTCTAAAATACAGTTTGGGACGACCACTGACTCAGTAGTGGCAGCATCTGTCTGTGCAAGACACGTTTTTGACACGATGACTGACAGTTGCTTATCCTGCAAGATGCGCTTTAAAGGTGGTGGGTGGGGTGGGTTGGTGTTTATGGGTATAACTTCCTTTTCCACCACATACGGGTGGAACGGGGCAACGATGAAAAAGCCAGCACAAATAATTTATTTGGCCCCAGCCGGGATACGAATTCACGACCCGAGCATTAGAAGTCCAACGCTCTACCATTCGACCACCCCGGCTCCCCTTTAAAGGTGGTATTGCTATCATTACTAGGTTTTCCTAGTACAGAGAGAGACCTGCTTTGGAACAGCTGCGACTGAGGACTGGACACAACAGACTAAACGCTCAGATGTACAGCAAGTTCAGAATCGGCGAGTCTGAGAAGTGCGCACGCAATGCAAATGTCATGAATGCTGAACACCTGCTACAACACTGCCAGCTCCATGAAGCTCACAGACAAGAAACATGGCCAGAACCAGTACGGCTGAGGGTCGGGCTCTATGGCAACCTGGAGGACCTTCTGAGGACACCTGCATTCGTGCGGGCGACTGGCATCTCCATCTAGTGAACGACGACGAAGAAGAAGGAACAGCCGCGCTCGGAATAAATCTTAAATACTAATGCTACCATTTAATGCTCACAGATCGTTCTCAGCTGATTTTCGTGGAATCTATCACCACTCCACGTAGACACCTCGACAGTGATAGCGTCTGTAATGTTGGCACTGAGCCACCAAAAGTGCACTCGATGACGCGGCAACCACACTGACCGCTCCAGTAGTGTAACAACAGTCGCAGAATGTAAATGTCCGACCGCTCGCGCGAAGTGCGGTAAACAACATTGTATCGCACCAAGAGCTATACCAATCATGAAGATAGATTATTTCGAGCGAACATTGAGGCTGTTCCAGAACGTAAGTTGGCTTAGCAAAGACGGACTTAGCCCGTTTAAACAGAGGCGTACTCATAAGTGCTACAGTTCCAAAACAAAAGTTGCCCTCCGTGAGTCCCAATAATCTTAAGCCTGCTCTTAACTGGGCACAGCTCGCGAAACACACATGTGCACATCAAGGTCGTTGCGTTCGCTGTGTCTACTAACTACAAAACTGAACACAGCGGTGCTCGGTGACAAACCGATTGAAGATGCACTGTCCGCCATGCACGGTTTGCACGCCGAGTGACGTAGTACAGCCAATCAGAATCTGTTGTGGAAACCACAGTCACAGTTGTGGATATTTGAAATCCAGTTAAGAGCCGGCTTTAGGATCAGCGCCTTTAACGTTGTGTAGACTAGGACTGAGAAGCTGAGTTTTTTGTGGTGCCAGAACGACAAAGTGCAAAAGGAAACATATCGTTCAGCAGACGCATTACAGATGAAGGTGGCGGTGTTTACATCATAAAAAAACACAAAAAAACTTGTTTGCCGCTCGCCGAAATAAGATGGCTCCTCCAGGAAATTTTCTCAGTTCAGTAAACTGAGGTCAGTAGATGTCTGGAAATGCACGTGCAGTTTCTTGCACCGCGCAAGACCTTGGCCTAATTGTACATGTCTGCTATTGGAGGGATAGAGGGGGTGGGGTGGGCGGGGGAGGGGACGTAACAGAAAAGGGAAGAGAGGTTTATAAAGATACAGTTTGATGGTCTTTGGAATTAAACGGCTTTTCGGTCATCAGCAGCTCAAAACGAAAGAACATGTATAGCACCCAAATCGTGATTTTCTATATTATGTGTCCGCGTGTCGAACTACCAAAATGTCAACGCAAATGCATTTTTCACCCGATTTTTTTTTCTGTCACTATGACAGCTTTGCCATTAAACAAACAAAACAAAAAAATCGCCGAGGCTTTATCTTTCTCTAAGATAACTGGCTGTAATCTTTACTACCTGTCGGAAAAGATTTGTAAGGTCATAGTTCCTTACACTAGATTCTCTAGAGAACCAAGGCCTGAAGACACGGAGCAGGTGCACCGCTACTTTCCAATGAGAGCACGTCCTTGTGGGCCATTCAGTTTTCAAGGATCCAGCTCATTAGGCTTATATCTGTAAGCGTCTAGCGCTATCCACGTCACCATTAAGTGTGTTCGGGTCTTTTGAAGTGTTGAGTTAAATGAACCTTCGCAGAAGAGGAGTAATCAGAAGTGACGAGAGATGCACCCGCTGAAATATATAGGAACATACAGATACACGCGTATCACACAAAGGTGGAAAAACGTAACAGCAGTGTGAGAAACAGGGAGGATGTTCAAGTGCTTCAATGCCATTTTTGAAAGTCCTAATACTAAAAAGGTCTTTCTTTTTGACTCGCACAAGCGCTGTTCAGTATTGTCTCAGTGTTTGATGGCTCTGGCCAGAACTGTAAAGCTACAACGAAAGTAATGTTGGGGTTTTTTTTTTTTTGTTGTTGCTGCCACAACTCTTTGCCGGCTCCAGTGACGTTTCTCCCTGGTAATGTATTGTTGTTATGTGCGGATTATTGTCAGCCACTGTAAGCTCCAAGCATCACAACTGCCAGTCTCTAGCAAACAAACAAGAAAATTATCCGAAAATAGAGTGTTGCTTGTGCATGTGGCGAAGTGCTTGAAAACGATGACACATGCAACCATCTCTTCCAAGGCCGGGATGAGCCCAGGAACAACAACAACAACAACAACAACAACAACAACCAACCAAACAAACAAAAGTCACGTTTTGTTATCGCTGTAGCCATTTTTTCTTGGATACTCCGCTGTAGAAAACCAGTATTTTTTTTCTTCTTCTTCACTCCCTGTATCGCACACTCACGTACTGCATATCCTCGCTTATGACACTGCTGTACCATGATCAGATCAGTGGGGGAGGGGTAAGGGCTGTGGGGGGGGGGGGGAGGGGGGTGGGGGGGGGGTAGGGGTTACTCGTGAACCAAGCCAATGTAAATGATAGCTCTTGGCTAAAGGTACGACCTCGACCTCTTAGCCACGTGACTGGGGTCATGTAAAGGGTAGATCATGTCAGTTTGAAAAGTTGCTTCCTTTTCTTTTGTATTACTACCTGTTTCGCGCACACTAACTACATACCCTCGCGGTAAAAAAACAAAACAAAACAAAAAACGAAAACAATGCCAGAGGGAAAAAAGTTAGCAAACTTGAGAATGCCACGCTGTTTGTGATGAGAAGTTTTTCGCATGTTGCACGTGCTCGTTCCTTTGAGACGCGACTTCCGATACAGGCCGACCAAAAAAAAACAAAAAAACCCTCTCTTGGCATCACTGCCTCTCCGTCATAAAGCATCAGATTGTGAGATAACGGGACGTACTGTCGTTCTTCATGGCAGCGGCGTGGCTGGGTGCATGGGTGACCAGCGTGTACAAAGGCAAACTTTAGCCTGCGTGTACTACTCAGAAGACGCACTTTTCTTTATGTGAGTGATGAGGCGTGGTCATTTTTCTTGCGTGTCTTCGTAGGTCAGTTTTGCGCCACTGCAAACCCGAACAACAACAAACAACAACAACAACAACAACAATTAAAAACAAAGGAACAACAACAACGACCGTCTAAACTGACACCCCCCCCCCCCAAAAAAAAAGAAGAAACTTTGCAGGCGCGTAGGAAGATGCTGAGAGGAAGGGGGGGGGGGCCCAATAAGTCGGGTGAGCCATACGGCCGGGGTGAAGAAGGGTGGGGTGTTGTTGTTGTTGTTGTTGTTGTTGTGTGTGTGTGTGTGTGTGTGTGTGTGTGTGTGTGTGTGTGTGTGTGTGTGTGTGTGTGTGTGTGTGTGTGTGTGTGTTGATTGCCAAGGATTGTGTCCTGCGACAGCAGAGCGGGGGGGGGGGGGTCCCACCACTGGTGGGCCCCCTCTCCTCTTATCAAAAGCAAGGGGGGCCCAAGGATATTCGGGCCCCCCTTCCAAAAATCGAACGGGGGCCTGGGCCCCCAGGGCCCCCGTGGTTCCTACGCCCCTGCTTTGTCAGTGACCCCCAAACCCAACCAACCAACCAGACAACCAACCAACACACCAACCAACCAACCAAACTACCACACACATAAACAAACACATTCAACAAACACCCCCCCCCCTCCCCTTTAAACAAACAACAACCAAAAAAAGTACAAAAACCAACCAAACAACAACAACAACACTTAAACAACAACAACACTTGAACAACAACAACAACAACAACAACAACAACAACCAAAAAAACCCCAAAACTAAAAGAAGAAGAACACACCAATTAAAAAAAAAACCCAAAAGAACAACAACAAACCAAACACCAAATTTCCAAAAGAACAACAATACAAACCGAAAAGAAACATCAAACAGCGTTTACGTTGCAGGATTGCAGTGACAGTCTCAGCGTACACCACTTTACGCTGTACACTCTGGTTCTCCGTGCATAAAGAAGAGTTACGTAAGAAGCTAGGGAGGTATGTTTGTGCATGTCACACCCTGTCTTCGCCCTTTTCTGCACCATGGGGGGGGGGGGGGGGGGGCGAGAGAGAGAGAGAGAGGGGGAGGGGGGGGGGGTTAAGAAAAAGGGGTGATGGTGGTGGTGGTAGGTGGTGTTGAAGGCATGTCTGCATGTTTGGCAAGAGTCCTAACACTGGAATAATCGCAGAGACCTAACCAGTCTGTGCTGTACGTTATCTCGGCTCCTGCAATTTGGGTGCGCAGATCTTGCACGTCTCCCAACGCCCAACGATATACATGCACATGTACATGACAGAGAGGTTCACAGCCAATCCAGTTTCAAGTTGTTTGTTTTTCGACTATGAAACTTGACGCATGACGTTTTAATAATATGACGTCATACAATCCATGACAGTGGCAAGATTTTCCGTCATCCACAATGACCGCGCGCGAAGATTTGACTTTTAGAACTAAGAGATCGAGGTTCACAGCCGCTCCAATTCCAAGGTTGTTTGTTTTTCCAAAATGGAACTTGATGCATGTTGTGTTAATATTATGTCAGACAATTCGTGACACGTGGCAAGATCTCCTGTCATCCGCAACGACCGCGGGCAAAGATTTGTGGCAGATAGATGTAAGAGAGGTGCGCAGCCGATCCGGCAGTGCCATGTTGTTTGTTTTACAACGACTGAACATGACGCATGTTTTGTTAATATTATGTCAGACGAACCGTGACAGTGCCAAGATCATCTGTCATCCACAATTACTGATTGCGCGCTAGGGTTTGCGACTGATAGAACTCTCACGGAGGAAAATGCCCGTAGCAAATGATTCCATCTTATCGACAGCAGGCGTGCTGAAATCACAAATTCCGGACCACCCTCTGAATGGGATGTAAACAATAATTATGGGTGTGAGCGTTTCTGGTGCAACTCTGCTTCAAAAGCTTCGACGATGATAGTTCGGGTAAGCCATGAGTGATCGGGGAAGTCACATCCTGGGTTAGGGCCCGGATCCAAGCGAACAAACTTATTCGTGGCTACATCTTTTGCGTGGTGGCTAAGCACAGGAAAACGTCAGGCTAATGTAAGAAAAATGACAGCGTACCTAAGCTGTACGATGATGTTTACTAGCTGAGCTTGATTAAAGTTAGAATGGGATCCCCTATGGCGCATGGCGAACCTCACCTCGCAGTTAGCGGTGGACATTTTCCACTGAGACACGCACGCACTGTAGCTTGTAGAGGTTAAAGTGTATATTTTCGTGGAACGTTATTCATCGTCAATTGTGTCCTATCATTATATAAATATTGGTCCAGCCACCACAGAGACATTAATGTGTTGATTTTTTTTCCTATGGGTGGATCCATGACCCTCGATTACAGGAGAGGGACATCATGACTACGACGATGATAACTCGGGAACCAAGCCAGTGACAGCTCTTGACGAAAGGTACCGACCTCGACCTCCGTCAGTCTTAGCCACGTGACTGGGGTTACGACTGACGATAATTGCTTTCACGTAAAACCATGTGTTTGTAATACTGTATAAGCATGCACACGTCTTTGTATTGCAGTGATACCTTGGTCAACGTCGTTGTCTGGTTGATAAGCACGGCTCCTTTCTCAGGTTCACGCCGACAGACATATGCTTTGGAAATGTTCAGCCCACCAAATTTGAAAAATAAATGCAATTCTAAATTCCGAAATTTAAATAGCTGAGCTGGCCCTTCGCACCACGTGATTGTAATGTGTTTATGTCCAGTGTGTGAGAGAATGCGTGTGATTCACGTGAGCATGCGTGTTGGGTTCAGTTCGCGGCGCGCGCTTTGGGCCGATTCATGAAATTGGGTAAAGCGCCTATGCAATACTCATTGTCATTATCATCATTATCAAGTCCGTTGGTAACTCACCGTTCTACTGTTTCGAAACGCTCTTGTCATAGCGGGGCTTCTGTTTGAAGCGAAACAGCACTGGAAACACTCGCGCCCATTTCGACCACACCCCGTGTCTCAGTATCGGGAAACAAGTTGAGGCAGAGAATTCTATGTCTTTGGCTGAGGATGAACATCCATTGCTGGTTCCGCCCAGAGACGTAGAAGAGACCTATGTCTGCTCGTGCGAAGGTGGCGCCGGAATTCAAAAACAGGGGTACTGCAACACATCTTTAAAGTTTTTTTCCCTCCATTATATGTCTTATTTTACAGCCTTGTGCAAATAGGCTCTTAGCTTTAAATACTGCTGCGCCAATAATTTCTCTCTTAGTTTTAAATATTGCTGCGCACATGATTTCTTTCAGTCAAAGGGAGCCGAGGACAGCCGCGGAGCGGTAGAGTGTTGGATTTTCAATGCTCGGGTCAGTGAGTTTGAATCCCGGCTGGGGCTGAATATAAAAATTTTGTGCTGGCCTTTTTCTCGTCAGTTGCCGGCCCCGTCTTTGGTATCACTCATGTGCAGTGGAAAAGGACGCCAAACCCGCATCCACCCACCCCATCAGTCAAGAGACTGTGCACTGACTAGTCAGCCGGTACTGAGGGTCGGGTGTGTTGGGGACGTCGGAATGAGAGAATTCAGAGTTCAAGTCCAGCTTCAGTCATGCGTGAATCTGTGTGATCGAATGTCTGTCAGTATTACTGAACCGGGTGACCACACTGTGACTCTTTCGGGTTTTGTAGTACCCGTGGGGATTTTAACACAGCATAGTATCGCACCACGCACGAGTATCCCTTCCTTCGGTTTTAGTCCGGCTTGTATGCGAGAATCGGACAAGAGCCGGTAACGGTTACTTAAGCTCGGTATAGTTCGCCCGTTAGGGCCGGGGTGCAAATGTACACCAGTCATGCGCAGGAGGGACAAACTGAATAAACTCCAGTCGTCCACTAACGAGGGCGACTGTATCCCTGCATCAGTCGCGGGAGGGGGTGCAAATGTACTCCGGGGTCTGGCGAGGTGAAGTCACGTGGCCGCTGACTGGGCTTCGTTCTACGCCTTTACTTCCTGAGAAATATCGACGGAATCAGGTTGACTGGGACACATTTGCACCCCCCCCCCCCTAACGGGCGAACTATACCAACTGAGCGATCCTTGACCCACTCGGCACTAAGCAGTTCCGGCGCAGGCCGCTTGGGGTCGTGTCAGTTCTATAAACTTGGTGACACCCATCGGATCTGTTACATTTTCCACCCACCAGGTTACATGCTCACATCAGTTCGCCGCCCTTGCCCTCGTCAGTGATATATGTTGTAGTAGCATTTAGTTTGGCATTTCCCCTCAGGTCAACCCGTCTGCGACTGACGGGGGTGTTCCTTCTCAGTGTAAAAGATAACGCCCGTGTCATGTTGTTCCGCTCAGCACAGCAGCAGCTATTCCGGAGCACCACCCAGTCACTGTGCCCCAGGACAACGTCATGTCTGTGGGTTTTACCATGGGGGTGTAAACAAAATGGACGCCAGTGCTTCCGGTGCAACTCCGCTCCAACTGAATGGTGGCACCGACAAGACTCGTTTGTGTACTACAAACTCTATAGACTAGAAAAGGAAACGGTAGTGACTGCGAAGTGGTTACAAGTTAAGCAAATAAAAGCGACATAAAAGGGACAGAAACAACTTAAAACTTTCACAAAGGACGGCACAGGTCAACGTTTCGGCTTTCGCCTTCCTCAGGACACAAACAAATGGGACATAACTTCAACAAACAAACAAAAGGTAACTCTGCGGACATACTCAGGGTCCATACAGGTTCACAGTCTAAAAAATTCATGACTTTTCCAGACCAACTCCCCTGTTTTCCATGACACCTTCCTCGCCCTCTTTCACACTGACACACGCGAGGGTAGAAATTATGAGCTTATCCAAGTTATCGCAGTCAGCAAGACCAATGTTCAGAGTTAGTCATTAGACTTATGGGAAGGCAGTTTGTTGGTATTTCTGGCACTCAGTCCTGTGAATAATCACCAAGCTGACCGTTTCACTGTTGGGCTCAAAATGGCTTCCATAAAATTCCGAAATTCCATGACTTTTCATGACTCTTGAGATAATTCCATGACTTTCCAGGCCTGGAAAAGCTATTTCCAAATTCCATGACTTTTCCAGGATTCCATGACCTGTATGGACCCTGCTGATACTGACATACACGGCGCGGGGAAAAAACACAAAAAAAAACACAAAAAAACGGTGGGCGAGAAAAGGACCAGAAAACAATAGTAAAAATATCACAACACCATTTTCTATAGAGTAGAGTTTGTAGTACACTATTTGGAAAACACGGTTGGTTAATTACTGTCCGGCGTGGCGCACCCTAGTTCAGTCGTGCTGGCAGCAGGGAGCAACAAAGCAAAACTGGAACGAAGAGACTGAAAAGGAGTACATCTGACTGTTGCGCGGGTAGATGAGTCAGTGCTTCAAGCGTTGATTTACGATCTTGCGGTCCGAGTCAGTGAAAATTTGTACCGGGCCAGCCGCCACCAGGAAACAGTACAGTCCCCTTTCGTTGTCTTGGATTTCCCACGCCCGGCTATAATTTCAGTCTTTGCGGACCTGTGATTCAGTTGCCGAAACTTTTGAAAGCGTGATAGCACCAGACACACCGTCTCAGTCGTATTTTGACTACCCCCCCCCCCCCCCCCCCTCCGTGATTAGCAGCACTTCAGTTCCGTCTTCGTAGTTGCACACTGCAGTAAATATCAGCAGGTTACAATAACAATGTGCGCGGCTTCTTCAGTTCCAAAGAACAACGTTGCAGAAAATCGTTTGCCGGAATGCGTGAAATGCAGTGTGTCTTTGAATGTGTTTTGTCTCCCCAGTTCAGTACATGACATGCTAGGCCCGCGTTCGGGTCAGAGCTAAGTCAGTCCTTGTGCAGATATATTTTAAACAGGTTATTTCATTGCATTGCTGCAGACGTACAAAAACACAAATTTACATTAACAAGCTGAGCGGCCATATGCCCAATATGAAACATTTATTTACACTAACGCTGCAATGGCAATTGACGAAATGTGAGAAAATGTGTGTGTGAGAGAGAGAGAGAGAGAGAGAGAGAGGTCTCGGTGTATGTGCAGTAATTATAGCTCTCTATGAAACATTCGTTTACAGTAACACTGCAATGGCAGCTAGTAATGAAGTGTGAAAACAAATTACGAGAGAGAGAGAGAGAGAGGAAACGAAACGCCGGAAACTTTATTTTACAACGGTAAAAGACACTGGTCAATAACCGTCCAAATTTTGGGAGTCGCCGTGTGTGCATTAGTTATGACTGTCCACCCGACACGGCCCCCTCAGTCCTCCTATCCCCCCAGCGGTCAGCTGCTACGGTCGTTCCATCGTGGTATAAAAGTACCATGCACGGCTATGAGCATCGTGTCGAAGTCAGTGTAATGAATTTTAGTACAGTGTACATTGACTGGCAGTGGCAGGTCCGTGTTGCCACAATTTTTCTCGAAACGTCTCACCCAGCCCTGTGAACACCAGCCTGTGACGGTGTAACTGTGCGCTGTACACGCACTAAAGTTAACAAATTTATTATGTTTCTTTTTTTCTTTCGATGTAGTTAGGATTCACACACCCCCCACCTCCGCGCGCTCCCCCTTTGTGGGCACCGTGGGTATCGCAGGTGCCTTTCCGTCGGTTGGTAGGTCTAACCTCAGGAAGTTGCTCAACGAGTAAGCGAGGCTTGGTAACAGATACGAGTTGGGTAGGTCATGACCCCCCCCCCCCCCCCCTCCATCCACGCACCCGATTGGTATTGTCCCTCAACTCAGCCCTTTTTTGTGGAACAAATGGCCTCTGTGTGGCCTGTCCTCTTTCATGTTGTGGCTTTACCCTTCAGGAGCAAACGTGATAAATATTTACAACACTCCCGTTGAGAGACATTTAGTTTTGAAAAGATGATCTCTTGTGGGCCGAGTTCCAAGCCGCGAGGCTGAAGCCAGAGTGAAGAAACAAGATTGCAAAATAATTGAATCACACTAGAAGCTCAGTGACAAATGGCATTTGCAGAGCAGTGTGCTGAAAGGCAAAATCCATACTGTGCAGAAAATAACTTCCGTCTAAAGAGAAAATTTAATCTGAAGTTAAAACTGTTCAGACAAAAAAAAAAAAAAAGTCTAGGAGAGATCTGCTCACAAATTTCGTCTGTCAGTGTCAGCCTTTTGCCATCTTCCGCTTTCAGTTCCAGAGCTTGGCAAACTATAGTTCAGTTCACTAAAGCGCTTTTTTTAAATCATAAATAATTTGTATAGGTTATGATCATTAATAACTAGTGCAGGAAGTTTTTCACAGGTGTATTTCACACCATGTCATGATCAAATTGTTCTGAGCTGAGGTTGCATAAAATTCTGCCCACAAAGCAGCAAAAGAAATGTTGTCCAAGATTTTGTCTGGTTTGTTGAAGTGGGCGCATAAATACTTGACATTCTTTTACCAGCTTACATGTAGTAAAATGTTTATTCTGGGAGTTAAAACTGATAGATGCGTTCCAAAATATCGTTATTTGGGGCTTAGCTCAGCCAGTGCTCATTTTAACAGCAACTTCTCTTCACTTCAGAAAGATACCACTCGCAAGCGTGCTGGTTCACCTGAAACTACATGTATCTTTAAGCTTAGAATGGCTATCATTAACTGTAGAGACTGTGAGCACGAAGAATTCTTTGCTGATCATTCTGAAAGTGTCAGTGTGGCACAGTCATGTGTCACAGTAAGTATCTACTTCAGTTTGTCTACTCAATGCCAGTGTGAGTGAGTGTGCATGCTTTTAAGTGGTATGCTGCTTTTCATCACAGAACAGCTTTGATGAGGTGAGCATTGAAAGGGATGAACCTGGTTAATATTTATAAGCTCAATAACAAAACCTAATACAGTGTACCACAGTCCAGGGGGTGTACTAGTCAAAACAGGTGCAAGTGTTTTTGGTGCTACTCTGCTCTAAATAGCACAATCAATACAGATTGTTTCCAAGCAGCAGCACAGCATTTCAATTTTCAAGTTTGAGTAGCGCCGTGTTTCAAATGGACTTTTGATTGTTGGCATGAAACTGAGAAAGGGGCCGTTATCAACCAGACAATGACAAATGTGTACTACAATGTGAAGACTATGGCTTTATGTGAGATGAATCACCATTAAAATCCATGAAGCAGAGTAGCACCGTCAACACTTTCATCTATTTTGACTACACCTCGTGTTCAACCTCAAAGACAGACAGCAATCTCAGTCACAATTATGCACAACAAAAAGGGAAGTAACCAGACCAGTCTTTATTATCACGTAGTTTGCACAGTGTTTTATTCAGTCACGACTGTCGTTTTCTCGGACACGTAGATGCCGTCCAAGAATTTTCGGATATCCTTCTTCTTGACAGTTGTGGACTGCTGGATGAGAGCAGCTGAAACGGAGAACATTTTTGTCAATAAAAGTATTAAAACAGACAGGGAGCTGCATGAAGATGGCATTTGCTGTCTACATAGAGGCAGCCATTCAAAATCTCCATTGCACTTTGCAGGGGAAGTTCCTGACGGATTCAGGGCAAACAGAATCACTACCAGATGTTTTGCTAATGAAAACAAATTAACTGAAACAGGTTTATCGAATTTCTGAGCAGGTAAAGTCTAGCATCTGTGCTGAAGACAGTACTGTGCAACTTCTGGGGGTGGGGGTCATCTTTACCCCCCCCCCCCCCCCCAACTAGTAGTTTAAGCCACAATGTTCTCTACTGCATCATGACGGATGCCTAAGAGGCTGAATTCTTTTTTTCTCCCTACACTACAGGAAGATCCCCTGATGTTGTACTGGATTAGACAGTCACTTCTGATGCAAAGGGAACCAGAAGGCGCAAATGAAACCTAGTGTACCAGTGCTGCACTGACCTGATCTGGAGACAAGCTCGATGTCGTTGCCCTCAAGCAGAAACTCGTCCTTGTTGTTAGAGGCCTTGCACACAACGCCTGGCAACATCTCCACACGACGTGTGTACTTCTCACCCAAGAAGTTTCGCACCTCCACCACGGTGCCGCCCTCACTGATGACGACGTTGATGGGGAAATGAGCGTACACTGCACGCATCTTGTACAGGAATCCCTACAAGAAAAAAAAGAGGTGCTGAACCCTACTACAAAGGCACTGGTGCAGTATCTGACTAATCAGGCAACTTGCTTTGAAACAAACTTATGCAAATGTAGATGGAAATGTTTATGTCATAAATGCCATTCTAAATTCCTAACTTCGGTAGCTGAGCTAACCCTCTGTACCACATAAGTCATAAATGTAATTTTAAGTGTCCTCATTGTGAGTGCATGTTGGGTTCAGTTTGTGGTGCTATTACAAGCAACTGGGCACACTGCCTACAATAATGCATATTATTATGATGATTATGTCAGAGTTTCAGATCACGCCCAAACGGGCATTTTTCACGCCCAGACAGCCCAAATTCACGCCGAAAAATTCTGCCCTGGAGGTCTGAAAACTCCCAAAAGTTATCCTGTGGGGGTATGAAAACTCCAAGACTTTGCAAGCGGAGGTCTCATCACGCCCAAGAATTTTGCGTGCGGGTACAGCTGACGGGTCTCGGCACCTAGTGCAGACGACACAGGTTGCAACTCAAAGCGTACGCATCGGGAGTAGAACCGAGGAGCCTTCTTGGCGTATGGACGGCATTACTTCCCCTTGTGTAAACGTATGACAAGCTTACAAGCGGTCGATGGGTATTAGCCAATTGCTGCTCACGTTACAAAATGATCCTTATCGCCCATTGGTCAGTTTCTCTAACGCTTATCCTCCGGGAAAATGGCGACTTTGCTGAGGTTCAGCTTTTCTTCAACTTCTAACAAGAACTCGATTCAACCAGCAGACTCTACTGTACCGGAGTCAGTGACGGGAATAGCAAGAAGTGTTTCCAAGAAAAATGGAGACAAGAGTTTCGCTGGCTGTTAGTCACTGAGGACAAAGCATTGCTTTGTAAAATTTGCGTCAAGTCGCCCTCGAGTACGAAGCAAACTGTTATCGCTGAAGATATCGCCAGTCAGTCTTTGTGTGTGTGTGTGTGTGTGTGCGTGTGTGTGTGTCACTGTGTGTGTGTTACACTTTTAATGCACTGAACATTTGTGTGGAGTATTTTTTTTATTTTATTATTCACTGAAATACCAACAGTGTGCACAGAAGTTCAAACAGCTAGCAATCAAATAGCTGCGACACCCCCCCCCCCTCCACCCCGATACGCTGTTGCATGACACAAGTGAAATAAGGAGTATTTACCCCCAGGAAAAATGTTTAGGGGTCTGAAAACCCCCAACATTTTTCTACAGGGGTATGAAAACTCCCTTGAATATCTGGTGGAGGTATGAAAACTCCTAGTCATTTTATGGATCTGAAACTCTGTATATTACTGGGAAAAACATTATGATCTCCATAGCACAGACTGACAAAAAGGGACCTTTGGGCTCAAGAGGGAGGAGGACTCTGGTCACAGAAATGCTTTTGTCCACCACCTGCAGTGTCCACAAACTGCACGTCACCAGGTGTATGCAGTTTACAAATGATAAACGGCAGCTTTCACCATGAATCAAGCACAAGCATACTGTCACACACATACACACACACAGAGTATTCTTACCAGGGTGACTCCTTTCTGCATGTTCTCAACGTGGGAGCAGACGGTGTTGACAGCAGCCAGCTCCTGGCGGTTACCAAACCACTTCTCCACCTTCAGGGTGGTGGCGTTTGTCATGACCATGTCCACAGGAAGATGACGGAAGCTGCGAGTAAGCGTACCGCGAGGGCCCTTCACTGTCACTTTGCGTGCCCGCACAGAGATGGACACTGAAATGTGAGCAGTTCCACAGTTAGTAGCTAATGTGACTCATAAGTTATACACTGATACAGGCTTGAAACTTTCATGTGGCGTGAAGAGGGTGGGCAGTTGACGGTACACACACCAACTGAATAGGTAATGAAAGGTAAATATCTGGGAGAAAACATCAACCAGATCACTCTACGGAGGGTAGACAAGACAGTGGTAGTTGCAAAATGTAATACATTTTTCCGATATCCTGTGTATTTGAAGCGAAATGACAAATTCAGTTTTAAAAAAGTAAAGCACCAACAGGAATGAATGGAAACTGAAGTCAGTTGTTCCATGTGTTCTGTCAGACTTGATGATGGACTTTCCAGAAGAAATAAGGATGCACGGTGAAATTGAAAAACACACATGCAGCTATCCGCAGCACCCTGAACCGGGCCCTCATTGGTTGAATTGTTCACTTCCATTTCCATTTCTGGCAGTGAGCAGACGATATTTTGTGTATCTCGGTTCACAAAGGTATCGGACTTATACTGCTTGTTGATGCGAATGCAAACTAAGACTATACTACGTGTATTAAGCTTTAAAACTGTTCCAATCTGATTTTTTTGTAGGCAAGTGGAAGCACTGCAGACGAAAGCATCATGGCTGTTCTCTCTCGCTTGCTCTCATGCGGTTACGTTCACACACACAGGCCCCTCTCCAACACACACACACACAACTAAATACCACTTCTACGAGTTACTGGAAATTCTGTATTTCCAGAGACATATATACATGATTACGAATGTTATAGCGTATTCATTACACTGATTTTCTTCTGTCAGACTGTGTATAAGATTTCAGCAGTGAAATGAAACATAATTTGCAAGTTATAAAAGGAGTACAACAACGTAAGAGACCAATCTGCATGCCAGAACATCATTTGCACGATAGAAAACAAAATTACACGAGAGACCAGTCTGCCTGCCTCACACTTGTATGTGAACGTAAGTAGGAAGTGAATGATCCAACCACTATGGGGGCCGGTTCTGGCTGCTGCGGATAGCTGCATGTGAAAAACAGTACGTTTCGTACCTTTATCCTTGGTCCTGACGGTCTGAGAGGAGTTTATCGTCTTCATCTTGCCTGAAAGAAATAAAACAAAACGCATAAGAACATAAGTCACAACGCGATTAACAAGCATGAAACTGTATGAGTACACTGCAACTTTTTGATAAATAAGTTGTTTTCAGCATGGGATAAGCTTCACCTGATGTATGTGAAGTTGTCTAGCATGGGTAGCAGAATATGTCAACATCAGGGGTGGGGACGTTCAGCGTCAAGACTTGCAACAAAAATTGAAAGCTTTATAACCGGGGTATAATATTACGAAGAAACATCTGCGGATGAATTCATTATTAATGTGATGGGGGACGATTTGTAGGTAGACACAAAAGTTTCCATACCCAACTCGGTGGACTAAACCGGAAAAGGAAGTAGCGTAGGGAGGGGCCTTAACTCTATGAAAGCGCTAGTCTATCTTGACTATGATTTGCCTTTTGAACTCGCATTTCATGCTGTTTTTTCATGCTTTGATATATATAAAAATTGGTGGTCATCGTAATAATGTGAACTTGTTTCTTAAACCAATAAATTATTGTTAAAACACGCGGAGAAAATCATAAGGAAAGGTAACTGATACTTTCACGAAGCGCATGCGCCAACTTTCGCCACGAACGTCTGCTTCCTGTCTGGGAATTTGGCCTGCTTCAAGTTTACAGTTTTGGTCCGTTTCGTCGATCTACACGGTATTATACTTTTAATCAGACGGCTGCTATTCTTGAATGTTGCAACAAACGTTTGGTTTTCGTTAAAATGTGTTTTAGCATCCCTGGTTGAGCAGGTTGGTGGCATTTTAAGTCATGTTTTGGGCACAGTTTCCAAGATCCAACGTCATCACTTCCCAAAGTTTACTGGCACTTCTGCAGGATGATCGTCAATGGTGTAAACCCATGTTCCACTGTCGCGTGTGTATCCCGACCGGCTTGGCGGTTAGAATGGCTGCTCGGAGACCTTGTTTGTTGAAAATGTGTTGTGTATTAA
The DNA here is from genome assembly GCA_018292915.2 of Batillaria attramentaria. Classification (NCBI taxonomy): domain Eukaryota; kingdom Metazoa; phylum Mollusca; class Gastropoda; family Batillariidae; genus Batillaria; species Batillaria attramentaria. Next base: position 275,731 of record JACVVK020000018.1, on the reverse strand, counting down.
ATGTAACCACAGTTCAGTCTTTAGTGAAAAAGGAAGAACCAGTGTCAGACTCCCAGGCTCCCCTATGCATATATATATATATATATATAGAGAGAGAGAGAGAGAGAGAGAGAGAGAGAGAGAGAGAGATATGAATCTACCTAAATGCTGCAGAACACTGTCTGATTGTATGACCAAAAAAAGAATGAAATCCCCCAACAACAACAACAACAACAACAACAACAAAACCTTACAACAAAAAGACCAATACTGATGGAATTATCAGAGTGGTCTCTAAAAAAATGAGATTTTCACTTCTGTCAGTGGAGATGACCAGTATGTCTGCTTTTTATTTTCTGGCTGCCGGTTAAAACTACGTACTGTACTTGCAGCTTGCTGAATGTATACCAGTGTAACTGAGGTTATAATCACACACATCCTGTCAACCCACTGACACCTGCAGCTCTCCATTTGACCTTTAACCCTTTCACAACTTTTGTCGCTGGCTGGTAGACAACTGCTGTTGCTGATCGGCATCCCGTAGCAGACAATAGACGGCACTGATCAGCGACATGAGGCAATAGCTAGAGCTACCAGCTTGATAAATATCTTTTGACAGGGGGCCTTGAAGGTTGGAAAAGATCCCTACGTCACGAGGGAACAAGCATTTTTCAGGCATTTGAATCACCATTAGCACAAGTCTTTATTGTTACGTGTGCGGCGTGCTTTGATTTTCCAAGCTGAAGAAAGCCTATGAAGGATGACACTGACTCCACCAGTATCATCAATTCTTGTGCAGAATTTAATAAACTAGACAGAAAGAAAGAAAATTCAATTTTCTTTACTTCTAAAACGGTTGGTTGAGTAGTGTTTGAGCTATGTTGTTTCAAAGAACTATAAGTACTCAGCTTTTTATTGTCTTGTGCACTCTGTGTGTGTGTGTGTGTGTGTGTGTGTGTGTGTGTGTGTGTGTAAGATGGTTTATTTGGGTTCGGCTCCCCACATCCTGTGTCTGGGCAGGATGCTGGGGTCCCCGCTCTCTTACTGCCATGGTCTCTGTTGCCTGCAGGGAGACAATGCGGGTTTTTTTTTTATTTTATCAGTCTTTATTTTCGCGGGTTGTTGCTGCCCCCCCCCCCCTCCCGTTATATTGTAAAGCGCCTAGAGCCAGCCCTTGGGTTAGGCGCGTTAAAAATCTCCACTATTATTATTATTACTGCAGACCTGGCCTGCACTGCCTGGCATAGCCATTTAGGGAGGAATGCTGCTGCTGCAGGCTGAGTGTCAGGTGCTTAGTACTGGAAGCATAAGCAGTTGTGAAAGGGTTGAGCTTGATGTTGTCATTGACCTTTGCAGCTTTCTCACTGTCTCCCATAATTGAAATGGAAATGGTAACGGTAATATGAGAAATAACCTGACCATATAGACTTCTGTATAACAGCTACAGCTACAAGTTGTTTCTTTTTGCTCTGGATTTTTGAAAGTTAATCAGTTTATGTCTGTCTACAGGCCTTTCAATTTCGACAAAATGTCAGGCTTCAACCAAGATGACGGCTTCTTCCAGGCTGGTTACTATGACAATCAGAGCCAGGGTCAAGGACAGCAGTACAGTGAATACTCTGGTTATGATTACGAAGGAGCTCAGCAGTTTGGACAGGAACCGTAAGTTTGACAAGTGTCACACCTTTCCTGCGTGGTGCCTACAAGATTGATTATGACAAAAAAAAACACAAAAAAATGCCATTCATTTGTGGTACTGGTTAGAAATGGTGTGGGTGATTGTTTTCATCGACAACATGAACTATATTGTTTCTTCATGGAAAATGAGTACATAAATTCACTGATTTAAGCTTCATTGTACATTTGTAGGTCCTGAACACTCTTTATTTGCTATCTTCAATTCTTGTATCTGTTTTTGATCGTTTCATTTTCAAGGTTTTGGCTTCCGGTTCATTAACAACAACAGCAACAACAACAAAACTTGTATATTGATCAAGAACTTAATCGGTGCTATATTTTTGTCATTGGGTTGTCCAGCCTCTTCAAATGAAAACAGAAAGAAAAAAAAAAAAATAACACACACACACACACACACACACACACACACACACACGCAAATACACATGGTAGAGGGGAAGTAATTTTGTGTTAGCCCTGTTTAAACTTGGTTGCTTTCCTTATGCTGTTGACACAGCAGATAACATAGATGACTTGTTCAATGACCAAAAAATGAATTGGGGGGGGGGGGGGGGGTGGATGGGGGGTCAAAGGAAAGAAGCTTTCATCAGAGGTATCTTCTGAGTGTGTTGCCCACAAGTATAGTTTGGTATTTGTACTGTTGTCAGCATAGTGGGGTATTTGTACTGTGTCAGCATAGTGGGTTCTGGATCCTCCTCAGTTAACTTCATTTTCCAAAGCACTTACCAGTAGTGTATTCTCTACCTCAGCAGTGCGAAACACTGCAGCATTGTTATAAGTAGTATTCATTCAGGCATTACCCTTGTTTTTTTGCAGGCAGTTTGGTCAGTTTGACTACAGTCAGCAGCAAGGTAGCTACGTGCCCGATCCTGGATATGGAGGCGGTCAGTATGCAGGCTCCATCATGACGCCCTCGATGCAGTACACTGGTCCATCAGACACCCAAGGGGTAGAGAACTATGAGGATGAGCCCCCCTTGATGGAAGGTGATTTACTTTGATATTATGTGAATGGGGTAGGGGATACGATGTGAGACCCCCCCCCCCAAAAAAAAAAAAAAAAAAAAAAAAAACCAACCCCCCCCCCCAAAAAAAAAAAAAAAAAAAAAAAAACCCACCAAAATATCCCCCCCAAAACAAAAATCAGTTCAGAGAGTTGTCATCTAAGGCCTTTTCAAGTTATATCTGCGAAACCTTTTTGTTCAGTGGCCAGTTTTTTGTGTGTTTTTTGTTTGTTTGGGTGGTGGTGTTGGATGTGTGTGCGCGTAGAGTGGTATGCCTGGATGATTGGTTAGGGAAGGGGGGAATAACTTGAACATGCTTTACATCATTCTCTGGGGCACAGAGTCTTTCAGTGGAAAGTACCTCTGTGCACGGTGGGGAAATGGCGCTCACTGCGCTACTGTGACGGGCCTAAATAAAATTGTCTCGGTGCTCTCAAACACAAGGTCGCGCACTATGTCATCCTTGACCAGCTTTGAACCCACAGGGATCCTCAATGGCGCAAGTGATGGCAGGTTGTCTTCAGAGTCAAAGTAGGCGTGTTTCTGAATCAGACACATACATAACATGTCTCTGTCTGAATGGACAGATCTATATTACATTCAGTCCTAGAGCACGGGTGTGTATGCTTTTGTAATCGTCTCTTATTCCGCCACAAGGCAGGTACGTGATCGTCTGCACCGTGCAATAATACTTGCCTGTAGAGTGCAACACCTTGGTCTGTCAGAGTGCAACCCCCTTGCCGTTTACTCATATCCTGTTGGATCAGTGTACCACGTAAACAGTGCCATCAAAGCGCAACAATAATTGTCCGCTGGCAAAGATTTTGCCCAAACCAAAAGGGGTCGGATTTTCAAGACTTCGTTTCAGATCGATTCATATGACATACAAGTCTTCGCTTTTCTGAAAAAAAAATCGCCATTTTTTAAAATGGCGCTGGCTGTAAACTAAGCAATTACATTTTCATGCCCCGCCGAAAAGGGACTGCACTCTGGAGTCTAGCTTTACATGTGTGGATGTTTGAATTGTGTTACTTCCCTTGGAATGGCCCAGCTTTTCATCAAGTGTGTTGAACTGCTGATGTGTTGCATCAGAGACATACATATGTCTCTGGTTGCATGTTCATCGACCAAGAACACGTTGGGGAAAAAACATTCCCCCCCCCCCCCCCCCCCACAAAAAAAGAAAGAAAATCCCACCAAAACAAACCAGCACAAACAAAACACAGCACAAAAACACCACCAATACCAAACCGAGCAAACAACAGTGACAAAAAACTATATTATATGACTTGGTTATTCTGGTTTTCCAGTTCTAACTAAGCAAAGACTACAGATTAATGTTGTGCCAGCTGTAAAGCTATTTTATTTATTTACTTTGTTTTTGTTTGTATGTGTGTGTTCTGGAAATGATTTGTTGGATGTTTGCAAAACACAAATATCTGCCATACCATATTAGTCATTTGCCGTGTATGTGTATTTATTTGGCTATGTGCGTGCGTGTGTTTGAGTTTAATGCGCCTGCATTTCTTCCTGCAGAACTTGGAATCAACTTTGACCACATCACACAGAAGGTAAGCAGTTTCTGTTTTCTTTAAAAATATGAAGCTACTGTGTCCAGTTCAACTGCAGCCGCTGTGTGAGATGAACCTTGAGTTTTGTCTCCGTTCCTAACAGGGATGTGCAGTGTTTTGGAACAAAGCTGATGATGATGGAAGTTCAGTTTGAAGTGTGTGCATGTTGTAATGTGTAGCAACATGGCAATGATACATTTGGTGAATAGCAAGTGTACAAATATGTGCTTGGTTTTTGTTGTTGTTTTTTTTTCTTCTATTTGACTACTTCTGAGGTTTTCACCCATACAGATAAGAGCTTCGTCAGTTTGCTCTGTCAGCTAGATTTCACATTACAGCCACATAACAAACTGTCAGACTTTTTTCCCGTAAGTTCCATTATCATTATTTGCTTTCACCTGAGTGAAAGAAAGATGACTGTGAAAATAGTGCCGTCCAGAGAGGAACCTAAAATTGTGAGAACTGATCTGAATTAGCTAGTGAATTCAGACTCTAACCTAAGGCACTTAGAGCTTGTCAAAGCAGTGATGTTGCCAGGATTTTTTTTCTTCGGCAATTTAGCCGAAACAGCCATGAAAGTTTTGGCTTTTTACAGAAAGTTTCGGCTCTCTCTGCCGAAGCAGTTTCACAAGTTTTTTGACTAGATTCCCTACTGTTATGTGCTCCCTCCACCTCCATGAATTAAAGATGTTCTGTAGACACATATCCTCACCGAAAGTAGCATTTTCTTGGAAATTAGTCCTCCCAGCACAGGAATCTGGCAGAAACACTGCTTACACTGCTGATTGTACATCCTTTAATGAACTGTCCATTACAAAAAAACACACAGTCAACACAATTTTGTACGATGCATATCGGTGATTAAACCCCCCCCCCCAAAAAAAAAAACAAAAACAAAAAAACCCCTGCCTTATTAAATGAAAAAAAACAACAACAAAAAAAAACTGCTTACACTGCTTGTTTTTAACAGCTGATTAAATCAACAAGCGTATAAATGATTCCAGGCTCAAACACAGTGTGTGGGCACAGGGTGTGTGCATGATGAATGTTCCAGCATATGTTCCAGTGTATACTTTTTTAAATCATGATTTTTTATGGCCACAGGTTTTCTCTCTTTCACACACACACACACACACACACACACACACACACACACACACACACACACACACACACACATATGCACATACACACAAAAAAACTCAGTGAAGACCATGAAACTTTTATTCTTGTGTATCTTCCTTGGTTAAAACAAAAACAGAATCAAAAACAAACAAACAAACAAACAAACAGTGGATCTTGTGGCATGACTACTGAAAAGCACAACATGAAGCATTTTGTTAATGCACAGTAGCACAGAAAACATAAGAAAACAACTCACTTTCCACTTCTGTCAAGAATATCAGTGAAATATTTTGTACAGGACAGGTAAATCACCTAAAAGCAAAGGACAAAGTTGATTTCAATATATTAACGTAACTAAGAATAGAACAGTCTCAATCAGTCAGAGGGCAATTGAAATTGACCACACTGTATTTTTACACACACACACACACACACACACACACACACTCTCTTTCACACACACACACACACACGCACAAACACACATACAAGCACACCCTCTCTCTCTCTTGCACGAGTGTGCGCGCACACACACACACATACACTGATTTATATGCTTCTGATCCATCACATTTCAACAGCTTATTCCTTCGTTAAAGTACATGTATCTGCATACTTCTAGGAATGCCTTTCTAGCAGTAAATAGAAGAATATAGACATCAGAAGAAAATCCTTGTAGGAATTTAGCATCTGTTGACTGAATGAGAAATAACTGAGAATGGTCCACTTTTCCAGCAGTTTTAAACGCATGGGGCAGAGAGGTGATTTCTACTTGACAGGGGACCATTTTTGCCATTTTAATTTACAACTTCTGCAGTGCTGTGCTGTTTATAACTTATAAGGCTTGATATGAACTTAGCTTGTGTAAAACCATTCCTTTTGGTATGACACTGTCACAAGGATTGCTTGTTGCATTTTGCAGTAGTTGCCCTATGATGCCTATCTATCGCCACTTTCAGTGGGTCAGATTTTGCAAGGCTTATGTTTTTTTGGAATGTTTTATTTATGGTTATTGTTCTTCTACAGTAGTTGCCGTACGAATTCTCTTTCCTGTCCGAATTGTTCAGTCATCGAGCGGTTAATGGAGAAAAGGGAAAATGCACACTACTGTAGTTTAAACTATGATAAAATTCATAAGCATTTGCAGCGTAGCAAGGGGGGAAATGCAAAATGATGATGGTGATGTCTAGAGTTTTTGTTTTCAGTTTCTGTCAGAGTATAATAGCTTAATTGTTCTTTCTTTGCTTTTCTCTCTCTATGATTTGCACAAACTTTTCAACTGGCACAGGGATGCACAAAGTGTGTGTCACTGGGTGGGATGGGTGGGTGGGTGTTTGGGAGTTTAACGTCCTTTTCCACCATGTAAGGGTGATATCAAAGACGGGGCAACGATGAAAAAGCCAGCACAAATATGTGGCCCCAGCTGGGATTCGAACTCGCGCCCCGAGCATTGGAAGCCCAACGCTCTACCATTCGGCCACCCCGGCTCCCCGTGTGTCACTGGCATGCCAGTAACTGCTTCACTTATGTGATGTAGTGACACTTCAGTTTTAGAGCATTTAGATTCCTTGCACTGACATTCATATGAGCAGATGAATGAAAGCCAAGCAAGGGATTTTCTTTGAATCTTTTCGTTCAGTCATTTTGAAATCTGATGACTGTTTTGTGGGATGCTGTAATGAAGTTACAGGATACTTTTCCTGGTATTACACAAGCATTAATTAAGTAGTGACAGTGTTAGAAAGTCGTCTATTATGACATTTGTAGGTTGGTAATGTGTTAATACTGTCATGGAAGATGCAGTAATCTGATATTACACTCTGCCCACGTTGAGCATACAGGTCTCTTTTATTTACATCTACTGTACAACATACTTCAACAAAGTTGAAACAGAGTTTTAAAATACAGTGGCTGATGCAGAAACTTTCTTTGTAATGTCATTTTATCCCTAATCACACCGATTTTATATTCACTGATAGTTCGTATCCGATAAATTCATATTATTATTAGTAGTAGTAGTACATGAAACCGTAGTATCTGACAGCTCCTTTCTGACCGCAGTGTAGGTAATATTCTTGTGATTATAACATGATTTTTTTTCAAATCTTTTCAAAGCTCTTGAACTAGAAACTATTGGTTTGTGTAAAGTGTAGTGGTGTGATAAATCGCAGGCAATAATGTTAAGCAAGCAGCAACAAATAGGAATTAACTTCAGAATATCTTTTAAAATGTAAATAAAACACATGTAACAACATAATAAAACATCAAGAATAATCTTGCACGTCAGTTCATTTTCTTTTTTCACAAGCAAGTAACTGAAGAAACTTTCTACACAACAGGGTTTATGGGAAAAGAATGTTTGACTTTGGAAAACCAAATGTCCAAATGAAAACCAGACATTTATTATATATCCTGTTTCTTTTTTGGCTATTTCCCATACATTGTATGTTGAGAAGCCAGTGTACAGTTTCCAGTGTGCCCTTAGGAAATACTGCTGTTGCTCACCATTGTATTTGTAGTGAAGTGATCAAAATGAAAGGTATAGGGGAGAGATGGACTCTTCTTTGGCAAAGTTTTTTTCCCCCCTCCAAAAATGATCAATAATTAGTACATGAGACTAGAGGTAAACCCATTTGTTTATTTCAATTATAATGAGTTCAGATAACAGATGTTTGGTGACAAAATATGTGACAAGTGTGTGTTTCAGCATAGGCGACTTCTAGCAGCCTATGTCAAGAGATCTATGAAATTAGAGTTAGTCAGTTTAAACACAACCATTTTCCAGAGGCACAAGTGTAAAAGAAACGTACCGGGGTGAATAATTCATCTCTGGCTTGAAAATGTTCCTGGTTTCATATGAGGCGTTGAATTCAGCACTCAGTTTTGGGATACTTTATAAGTCCATAGTGTTCAGTCTGTTCGTGGTATGTCACAGCTGTAGTTCCCACTCAGAGCAGGTCTGGCTCTGCTGCTCTGGCTCTGAGCTGTATGATTTTCACATGCACATAGTGCACAAGTGAAATGCGCTTCACAGTTTATTCAAGCAAATATGAACTGGGCTGATCACAGTCTTCTAACTTGCCATGCTGTTGTCAGGTATCAAACACACTATGAATAATACAGAATTGATGGTGAATTGAAGAACTGTGGCACACACATGTACACATGAAAACCATCTGGTACGGCTGAGGGGTACTGATAATTCAATGTTTATCTCTGATCTTGTCTTGCAAAAAAAGGTAAAGGTTAATATTAGTGCACTAAAATAAATTATGTTACAATATTTTCAACTCCTTGTGGCAGTATGCGATGGAAATGTTATTTACTCTTGGGTTAAAAGTTACAGACGCCTGTTTTCGTGCGAACACACAGCAATGGCACAATACAAAACAGCTTTACATTTTTCATTTCACAGTCTTCAGTCATCCCCCAGATACCAGCACACTTCTAAGTTTCAGTGTAAGGTCAGTGAGGGAATACAATTCACACGATGCAGTTCCAGTATATTTACACTGGTGTCCCCGGCTTGATGCCATAGAACGATGCCTGTGGCACTGTCATATAGTCACTAGCACTACCGCTTGTGTCGTGGGGGCTCATCTCTACGAGCTCCCGAGAATGGAAAATCCTTGGTGGCTTGCGGGGTGCGGGTATGTGTCCAAGGTTCCCAACAGACATACTTTTCATACGCTGAGAGGGAGGTGTGTTGTACGGGTAGCGTAGCTCTCGATAGTCCTGGTAATCAGGATGCCTTGGCGCGGGAATGAATGTCGTTGAGCGAACACTGCCTGGAGTGTGTGGAATCGAACCATTGACGTTAGGGAAATGGTTCCTGCGAGGATGGTACATGGTAGCTGGTTCATACACAGGATGATGCATCGAGTCATCGAATGGGTCCCCGTCCGAGTCAAACACAGAAGGCGTGAAGCGACCTAACAGTGGAGTTGTGGACTCCGTCTGTGAGCCCTCGTATCTTGTGCTGTTAGCCTGTGGATACATAGGCATCAGCTCCGGGTCCGTCACTTCACTGCCAAATGACACATACGTGTTCCCATTGGCAAACGGAGAACCAGGCTGCTGAAACGTAAACACAGGCTCCCCGACGTGGTTGGGGTACTGATCGTCTATGGCTGGCTTGGTTTGCGTAGCGTTTGTGTCATTAGTTCTATTGGACTCTGAGTTTGTGTCGTCGTGGTCCAGTTTAGGCTTCTGTAGCTCACTGTTCATTCTAGTGGGAGATTCGTTTTCCATGAAATGTTTCTTCACATTCTCAACCACAGCGTCCCGCCTCTCCTGCTGTCTCCGCTTCATGTGGAAGACACAGCAGAAGATGAGAACACCCAAAACGACACAGAGAATGAGTCCGCAGACTACAGCCACGGCAACCACAACACTTTTGGTGTCTATACCAGCAGAACCTGCCGGTGCAATAATGGGCTGTTTGCGGACAGAGTCGAAGTCCACCCCCACGAGCGTCACTTTAAACTTTTCTGAGTCGTAGCCTAACACGTTTTCTGCGAGACACTCATATTCTGCGATATCCTCGTACTGAAAATCTCTGATGTGTAACCGGGTAGTGACGGTAGCGGAACCTGCCTGTGTCATGTTGTATTTTTTAGGGTAGTCAGCGAAGTTTATCTGCACATCATTCTTAAGCCACACGAGGCGTGCGTCCGGAATGGAAAAATAAACACACTCCAGATTAACCTCAGCTCCCTCAGGAACTGTCATGGATGATCCACTGGTCCTCATCGCCACCTTACACGCCAACTCGTCCAGTGGTATGGTATTCACTGCCTTCCCACGGGTTATCAAAGGACCGTCGCATTTGACAGGGTTGCCGGCATGCTGCCAGATGGCGTCTGTGCCGTTGGCCATCCACTCCCGCAGCCAACGAATCTTGCAGTCACAGATCCAGGGGTTGTTGTAGAGGTGGACCTGCAGGAGGTTTGGAGACAGGTGCTGGAAGGTCGTTCGGTGCAGGCTGCGCAAGGCATTGTTCTCCAGCCTCAACACCTGTGGCAGAACATTTTAGTTAGTTGTCAAAAAGCACATCTCGGTGGAAAATTCATGCATTGTAACTGAACATGTAGGCCAGATGAACCCTAACTGCAGCACCCTGTAGTACAGCAGAGTGGACAACCATGAACTCAAAACCTGAATCTGGAATGGCAAATGATATACTGCATGACATTGTCAGAATTTCGGAGTACTTCAAAGAAGTTGTCACGGGTGTGTGTGTGTGTGTGTGTGTGTGTGTGTGTGTGTGTGTGTGTGTTCAGATGGTTGCTTCCATGGGTCAGGCAAGTTATTTCTGACCACACCGTGAGCAGCACGTTATAATCTGCTAGAAGAACTTGTAAAACGAACTACCAGTAAGCCTAAGAAATGCTCCCAAGACATGTAATGTACCTGAAGTTTGGACAGTCCTCTGAGGGCGTTGGGGTCCATATCGCTTATCCTGTTCCCACTGAGGTCAAGAGTTTTGAGATTGTCCAGCCCTTTGAATGCGTCGTCCATGATGAGCATCAAGTTGTTAGCAGCCAGGTTGAGGTTCAGCAGGCTGGAGAGTCCGCCCAGAACCTCACTAGGGACTGAGTGGAGAACGTTGTTGGACAGGTCCAGGGTGTGCAGCTGATTGAGGTTGCTGAAGGCATCACGGTGGATAGACCTGATGGAGTTGTTGCGTAGCCGTAGGATCTTTAGCATGGTGTAGCTCTTGAAGGCATACTCAGTCAAGTTTGTGAACCTGGAAAGAAGTACAAATGATAAAACTAATTCAGGGAAATGCAAAGGTAGAAAACTGCTTACGAAAGTAGGAAGTGTGAAATATTCTATGTTCTACCCCCCACCCACCCCCACCCCCAAGTTCTTTATCATTCATATGACTAGAGATGTCAATTTTTTATTTCACTTAAATTCACTTAATGAAATGCAAACATCAGGTTCCAGTAAAGCTATGAGTGCCGGCTACCTGGTTGGAATGACTAACCTGTTGTTGCTGAGGTCAAGCTCCTCGATGGCGTAGTGCAGGCCGTAAGGTACTTTATCCAACGCACCATTGCTGCAGTTGGCCAGGGTGTGTGCCACGTTGTGTTCGCATCCATGATCCGCTAATGCCAGCTGCACCCCAAGGTCCGGCAGCAGCACGTTCAGGAGGCTTGCAAACAGCAGTGTCGTGATGACGTGTATCCGTTTTGTTAGTCGGCGTTCCTCGCACATTGTGGAGATAGTGGCTGACATCACAGCAAGACTTGTCACAGTCACAACCAGTCAACGCTTGAGTCTGTTACAACCGTTTCTTGATACTGTCCGCGGGGTTTGGTGTTGGTATCAATACAGACTGATCCAACCTCAACACAATTTCATGAATATTTGGCACAGTCAATTTGTCATACAAAGCACAGATGAGCAACATTCACATAGTAATCAGTCCATTCACAGTGGCCGAATACTGAAATAGGCTCTTTTACAAAATTTCCAGACAGTAGCACTGACATCCACACCCAAGTCCACGCAGTTATTCGTTGCAGGCGCGTACTAATAACCCAGGCATGTGTTTGTATCGGTTATGAGGCAGTGCTCTGTCACAAACGGATATCCGTAGGGAGGACAGCTGTGAGCGTGGCATGGCCGATGAACTTTCAGTGACCTGGCGGCATAGTGCGGCAGCAGCGTTTGGAGACAGAGGACCGTACCAGGAACCAGAAGAGGAGTAGAGGAAGCAGACGACAAGGCCTTTCTGTCATTGCGCGTCATCTCGCGGCGGTCTTTCCTCTGAAACAACACACGAAAAAGAGTGGGTTATGCTATATGTCGAGTGAAAATGAAGGCAGTGTGAAGCGTCAGCGTCTGGCTGAGAATAATTTAATTTACATATTTAATGTTTTGAATACGACGACGATGAATCATCAGCCGTGTGTACATGGTGGAGTTTCAGTGCAGCATTTGCCTCTTCAATACATAAGCCAGGTTGAAAGCTTGAACAGACATACATGTACCCGTTAATATGTACGGTGCATACAATAGTGTAAATACAAACATAACTAAATGACATTCCGCTCTACCTTTCCCGCCAACTCCTATTTTTGTAACTGTTAAATTCACGCGACAAGACGAAAACTAACAAGGTTTCAGAGTTCAGACACATGTACGTAGAGCAGAATACACACATGCACACTGTGAACAACGGTGTAAACGAACACCAGTGACTAATACGTTTCCAGCCTTTACTTGCTGCTACAGGCGCGAAACGTGTTGAAAGAAGTTCCGATCGTGTTAACTACTGCCAGTGCTTGTTCTTTCGCCTTGTCAGTGAAGATCTGTGTGAAGAACAATTAAGTGACAGCCCATCAGAGCTACGCAACGCAAGAACACGCCACCTCGTCCTCCCAAGGTGACTCACTCACAGGCGCTTAAAAAGCCCCCCCCCCTCCCCCCCCCTTTTCCCCACCCCGCCCTTTTTCCTGCTTTTAAAAACCGGCTTGCGCTTAAAACATGTGAAATCCGACCCGTTGAGAGCAGTGTCACTTTGGGCAATCTCGTTTCCCCTAAACAGCTATCAACCATGCGCCCTCCTCGACATGATGCGTGCGCGGAGTTAACCCCCAAAAAGACGTTTCCTCTGTGTACCGTTACAGAACTAGTAATGTTCTGCAAGACATGGTTCTGTTAGGGCTTTCCAGTAAGCGACTCCCACCATCATGAGTATGCTTGTGTCTGAATTTTCCAGTTGACAGCATGGGCGTTCCAGTTGTCTACAGGTGGTTAAAAACTGACCGTGATTATGAAACTAGTCCGCAGCTCTTTCTGAAATATAACCAAAAATTGTCAATAACGTGGAAGAAACCCTACCTCTGCAAATTCACTGCCACGCGTCGTAATGGAGATGTCTGAATTATCATTTGACATTATGGCGTTTGAGTTGTCGATAGGAAGTAAATTATAGCATAAATTCACAGCTCACTGTCACCCAGTTACTGCCGCCAAGCGTCGATCGCGTAAAGTCTCAATTTTCAGTTGACATTACGGGCGTTACAGTTGTCTACAGTTTGTAAACAACATGGTCATAGTTATAAAGCCCACGGCTCTTGTTGAAAATGAGCGAAGACGGTAAGTAACAGGGAATAAACCCAGTCACTGTCAAACGTTGATCACGTACACGTTATCGGTAAAAAGGACACACTCCTCCAGAAAACAGACGTATTGCGGACGCTTTGCTGTTCCCGAAGGCTTCCTAACGCGCATGAAGGGTCTTCCGGGCAAATCAGACTGGCATTTTAACGCCAGCCTCTCGGTGCACATCGTTTTCCAGCAGAGAACTGCACGCAAGATCAGACGAGTATTCACACCTTTAGGCTGTAATTCGAAGAGACGTTTGCCAAGCTCAGGGAAATTACAGGGAAATTGTAGACAAAAATCGAAAAGGGAGAGAAAGACAGACAGAAGGCAAATGTGGACAGCATCAGGTTCAGACAGATTAATCTTGTGTATTTCTTTCTCATCTATTTTTTCACTCCCTGACCCCCCCCCCCCCCTACCCGTTAGCTGTTTCTCAACCGCGCGCGCGCGCGCGCACACACACACACACACACACACACACACACACACACACACACACACACACACACATACACACACACACACACACACACACACACACACACACACACACACACACACACACACACACACACACACACACACACACACACACACATACACACACACACACACACACACATACACACACACACACACACACACACACACACACACACACACACACACACACACACACACACACACACACACACACACACACACACACACACACACTGCAGTTTAACACTTCCAAACTGCTACTGTTCTCGTAGCAGCTAAGATTGATTTCCACCCCCGAATTATAGGTGTAGAAGTCGACGGCACCGTAGGGAGAGAGCGGGAAAGCAGTTTTCGCCCAAGGGAGCCGCAGTTTATGGGTCCATTAAGGCCCAGGTTTGAGGGATGTTCCCCCGAAACCCACAGCGCCGGGAGATCTCCTTTCATCTCTAAATTTCGGGGTACGATCTACCGACGCTGTCTTCAGATGGTAGATTAGGCAGAAGGAGGGTGTCTGGGGGACAACGGTTACAATGGGAAATCTTCCCCGAAAGCAATTGAGTGAAGTTAAGTTTCGGCGATTCCGACATACCGACTCTTTCTGTCTTGCATTGTTTTTTGATGGTGTCTGATAGGAGAAGTAAACTAGATGGTAGTAAAACGAGGAAAAAACTATTAGCTGGAATGGTAATGATGTCAGCCTTCTAAATTATGTCCAACCCCTTCCAACCACCGCGTCCCTCCCCGCCTCCCCTTCCCCCCTAACATGGTCTGATGGAGTCAGCTCAATCGAACGAAACTACCGACAGCTTCAGTCCATACTAGACGCATTTAACACCAGTGCCTAGCCTCACTGCAACGTACAACTTGTCAGAGCTCGAACTAAACTTCTAAAATCAAAGTGACGAGCAGACCCGGCGTTAACTGGCATTCTCAATAATCCGATTTTTACTTTCCCAGAAGGAAAGCCAGAATAGCCGAATGGTATAGCGTTGGACTTTTAATGCTCGGGTCGCGAGTTCGAATCCCAGCCGGGGCCAGATACTTGTGGCGTTGTGCTGCCCGTCTGCGAAATATCACCCATACGTGGTCAGTGGAACTGAAAGGACGCTGAACTCCCAAACACCCACCCACCCTTTTGCATTGCATAAGGTTTATCAGGTTTTCTACCGAGCGAACGCTAAGTTCATGACAACGGTTTTAACACATCGGATACATGTCGGTACCACTCAGAAACAAAACAAAACAAACAAAAATCAACCCAAACAAAATCAAACCAAAACAAACCCCAACAACCACGATTTACACAGGAAATGCTGCAGGGGGGAGGCTGCAAAATCACATCAAAGCAATCTAAGCCTCACATCTTTAGAGCCAAAACAAGTTCCTCGTCAATCAGAAACCTCTCCATCCCACATACCAGCATTTGCCTAGCAGGCAAATCAATACACGACAAGAACTGTACAAGGCCTGTGTATACAGCCACCGTCGGGTGCGGCGCGGGTACCGTTTGTTTACCATGCGTTCCAGACGCCCAGTTAGAACCATTATGTAGTGAGGCACGCACACACGCGGATCTTGCAGGTGAAGTGGGGAGTGGGGTGGCGAGATGGACGGTCCGAGAGTCCATCAAATCATTCATACCAGGCTGTGTAGTAGATTGCGCTCGTAGATCTTCACTGAGTTGTTAACATCCCTTCTGATCCCTTGAGATAGAAATTGGTATCATTATCCAGGCTCTCACCCTCTGCCCTCTATACCCCTGTCCCAACAGGGCGCACAACTGTGTCTGTAGACGCTGAACGAGATCTTGGAAGCCGGGTCTATGCAGTATGAGCTCCACCGCCACGGCAAAGTGGTAAAGTGGTTGACTGAAGGGGGGAAGGCCCAGAGATCTTGCTTAGAGTGGTCGATTACATGTAATGCCAGAGAAATTGTACCAGGTCAGAGCTTCCTCTGATCTGCAAACTTAATGTGGGTTCTTGAGACAGACAAAGACTGAACGACCACCATCCCTTACCGCACCCCGTGTGCGCTTGGAAAATCAGTCTGCTACGTGTATCTGGATCCGTCTCAAACATGAGGCACCTGTGGCCTCATCCACCAGTCCAGTCTCTCTGATCAATTGGTGGGAAATTGCACCGGTCCTCGGGGAGAATTCCACTGCCCACGTGTTCACTGTTCTTTTAATTTCCGCTAATAGCTGCCGCCCAGTTCCCTGAGTCTGCCGCATGGCCGTAGCCGGGTGTGATGCCAGCGTCCCACAGGGAATTATTGCAGAAGAGTGCAGAACATGCTTTCTCTCATCTCATTATGTGCTTCCCGAGTCCCGGCGTGCAGAACTCGTTCCGCCGCGAGTCCGATTCAGGCCACCAGTGGACATGCGTATCCATGCATAGTAATAAGGCAGAGTGGTAGCCAGTGTTTATTGGTCCTAAGCAGGTAATAATTATATTAGGGGATTCCTCGTAAGCCGGGTATTATCAGTAAGCACGGATGTCCGCAAACTGAACGCAGGTCTCCGCCAGACAGTCAGGGTTCATGCCGCAGTACCACTGATCCCCTGCTTCCAGTTGAGAAAGTCCAAGTCTTAAATTGGCCTTTATCCGCTTCTTCCACCGACCATCCGTTCAGTTCTGACACTTGTGAATATGGGAAAAAAAAGGTGCCTTTGTCAAAGTTCATGCCAAAATCATAGTGTCAGAAGGTGGTGGAAGATTGAAGTCTTCGAGTCGCACCACCACTGAACATCCACAGCGTAGTACCCTCAAGAACGTGACCCTAGGCACGGTAGCAGGCAGATATAGGGTGCTTGGTGCCCGGAACGAAAGTTCGTTCACGTTCACGTGCACGGCACCACCAGACTAGGGCCCGTATGTAAAAGTCGAGGTTAATTTAACCCACGGCTACGGGCCTAACCCAGACTAGGACAAAAGAAACCCAAAAGCAAAATTAAATAAAAAAGGAAGCGAAGAAAGGAAGCAAAAAAAATCCTTCTATAACGGCTCAGGCACCTTCCTGGAATGGGCCCGCTTCCTGATTCCTGACTGATAAAACAAAAAAGTTAACCCTAGAGCTAGTTTAGTTCGAGGTTAGACTCTAACCCGGGGCTAAAAGCCCTAACCTCGACTAGCACCATACTGGCCCTGAAGTTTACTCCTTTGAGATAGATAGCGTGTAGTTATAGGGATGGAATTTTCTTCATGAGGTTGCGCACCTGACCTATGAAAGCAGGCTGCTGACGGGCGGTGTCGACACCCAGAGGCCCTGTAACGTACGGTTGCCGCCTGCCAACATCGTTCACCCCAGGGCCCCACGATGAGGCGCACACGCCTCGCCAACTTTACCCCAGATTTCAAACATCTTACAACATTTTTACACGGCCCAGCTTTTGTTTGAGGACTTGCTGGAGGGAAGGGTAGCAGCTCTGTGCAGCTGCATTGCATTTGCGAGAGAGAGAGAGAGAGAGAGAGGCCTCAGCCGCGGGGTGAAACATTTCCAGTCTTATTCTTTGAGCAAGGCATGCTGGTGGTAGTTATGAACAAACGCGAAAACAAAAACAAAAACTAGTGTGTGTTTTCACATCGTGGAAAGGGCAATCCAAACTGAGTAGAAACAGTTGTATTTATTTATTTATCTAGAGAGAGAGAGAGAGAGAGAGAGAGAGAGAGGAAAACGATGACTGTGTAAGATTGAGAACCAAGATAATCCAGTTCAGGCTCACCTAAATCCACTCCCATCGTAGTGCGCTGGAACTACCTGAAATGTGCACATTCTTGCTATTCGCGTACGACTGACTTTCAGTTACAAGTACTTTGCTAAAAATGTGCAGGCGCTTACCATCAGTTCGGTTTCAGTCTTGCCTACAGAATCTAGAGAAATGAAAACGGTGTGTTTGAACCGTGGACATTCAGTCCAGGATCACCTGTACTAGTTCATCTATAGTCCCATAGTAGTATCAGTACTGAGGCCGGCTAGTGCTGCCTGGAATGTCTTTTCAACTACACATCTTTATATGTCTATGGAACTCTCAGCTCTAGCACATGTACGCATGTCCATCTGTAGCTACTTACCGTCTGATACGTTTCGGTCTGTCTGCCGTCGGCCAGTCAGTCGATAAGGTGTCAGATAGCATTCCGTCACACACCTCCCTCCACCCCCCCCCCCCCCCCCACACACTATGACCATGCCCAGCGCTTTCCTGACCATATGTCACAGCACACACAGCCTACAGATCTGTCAAGCCCGTCAATACTCCGTATGACACACACTGCGTGGGAATTAGGAGCCATTTCTGGGTAAGCCTCGGTATTTCGCCTTCCTTGCAAATATCAGAATCGGGATCAAGCTGACATGTTTAAAGGAGCATTAACCATTGCCGGCAACCGCAAACAGTGTCAACGCTAGACGTCTCGATAAACGGGGAGTGGGGGGGGGGGTGGGGGTATCGGGGGGCATGTATCTGTTGGGGGGGTGGTTTCACATGACTGATACTCCGTGGTAGAAGTTGGCTGGATCAGAGACACAGAGGAATCGTTATATGTGTGTCTCTGGCCGGACAGAACTACAACTTAGAGGAAATACTGGTAGACAAAGGACAATTTATTACAAAGTCTATGTGCGCATAAGACTAGGACTAACTTCGCTCTTCGTACTGTGTGAAACAAACTGACGTGCAATCTGTTTGGAGACTGTCGAGGGACAGGATCGATACAGGGTCACAGTCAGTACTGACATCCCCTGAAGTAATACCGTGACATTTATCCTCCCAGCGGGGACACCAACATGTCTGCAGCCTTCCCCAAGTTCTTCATCCCTACGATCGAACGACCAAATTAAGACATGTTCACACCAGTAATAGTCAGTAGACAGGCATGGTCTAGCAAGTTATAGGGGACTATTAGGAGATCAAAGAGCCACAGGGTTGTGTTGCCCACGTTGGCTGTACCCACATAACTCCCGGAAATAAAAGTAATGAAAAAAAAGAAAAGAAACAAAAGCAGTTTAAATATATTCTACGTTTAAGTTGGAGTAAGGACGCATGTGACAGTGCACACACATACAAAAGTCTGATAGTGACATCCCCTCCCTCCACTCCCCTTCCCATCCACAGAACCCCCTGTCTGCGTCACTGAGTCTGCCGTACATCCGCCACTACAATCCCCCAGGAGAACAGCAAGGCTGATTGCCCTTTATCCCAGTTTATACATTATGGTACCTATAAAATGACACACATACATCTGGGACTGTCCGTCATGGGTGGCTTTATTCAACTGTTACTGCCCTAGGCACAGAACTGTATCTACTACATCTGTCTAGCTCTATGGCCCTAGGCAATGGCTGACTTTAGTAGGTAGTGACAGTGTGAAGGCCATGCATTCTGCAACGACAAGACTCGAGTTTATATACACCATTCGTGATACTAAAGAAAAGTGTTCACCCTAAACAGAACGGTAGAAATGTAGTTGATCCACGGAAAGCAAGAATTTTGGATACCATGGAATACCGTTTCCACCCCAAAGAGAACGGTAGGAACGGATAGCTGAACGGGCCTCGGAAAGCATGACTCCGGCACCGTATAGATACAGTTCCTCACACACAGAACGGTAACAGTGTAGCTGAGCCCAGAAAAAAGCAAGAATTCTATAGTGTGGTGACACAGTCTTCCAGTATCAAAATGGTACAAATGCAGCCGATTCTCTGGAAAGCAAGACTCTTGTGTCGTAGACACCAAGGAAAGCAACTTGAGAATCTATAATAAGTACGGCGACATCCAGTCTTTCCCCTAACAGAACTGCATGGAAAGGTCGTTGAAATGGCTGAAGTAACTGATTGGTTTATCCGAGCGGCGGTTCATGGTTACAAGTGTAAATGATTGATGCCGGCCCACCGCCGGCAGCTAGCGCCCTGGGGACGTCTAGCCGGTATTGATGAGGTATGTGAGAAGCCTATGGGTAAACGATTAAAGTTTAGACCGTGGTGATATTTTTAAGTCTCCTGCGGGCGATTTATCATTACACACGGCTTTGAATAGTACATTAGTGCCCTTCCGCCGAGACCACACGCTGAGGTTAAACATTAATACATTAGAATTTAGACCTGTCTGGGTAGAAATCGGTGAGATTTCACCACATACCACCCACATCGAATACCGCATCAGTTACATACATGTATACATATGACATGAGACAAGCTGGATCAGATATCGTAATTTATGCTGAGAAAATTTCAAAAGGAATGGACGATTTGGCGGCCTTTTTTAGTATCTTGAGGTAAGATAAGATCTTAGGATTCGACTGAGATGAAGTACTTATGTACTTTCGTGAATCAGTGTTGTGAAGTAGTGACTGTTATTTCACCTGCATAGTCCCTCACCTCAGCTCTAGACAGACCTTGTGGACATGTGTCGCGCCCCTTGGTATGGACTTTAAAATCCCAAATAACATCAACTAAACTTTACATTGAGACGAGTTGTTAGAAGCTACCCATGCACTGCCAAGACTGGGCCACCAGCTTTGCCGCTAGGTCAGTGGAGAGAGAGAGAGAGAGAGAGAGAGAGGAGGGAAAAAAACTTGAAAGAATGAAAAGAAATAACAAGGCGCTGCAAAACACAGGGTTTGGTGGGTGGATCTCCAGGGCGACTCAGTGTTGCTGAGGGATCAGGTGACAGAGAACCCGGCGTTTCCGCTCCATCACACCGCACAAATAACGTGCTGCACTGGTTGCATGCAGCATTGCCGTTTGCTAATAAATATTTACTGCGCACGCCATGTTGGCGCTTTTCCTCGGACGTGCACAACAACACTTATGCACAGTGTAGAGGGGTAAGGTAGCGGGGGGAGGGGGGGGGGTGAGGGTTGATGAGATTGCTTCGGCAAAAAACGTATAATTGAATACTTAATTTTCTTCCGCCATCTCCGTCTGCTCTTGTGTCCAAATGTAGCGACCGTCTAGTCATCTGAATGGCCGGGATGTGGATAAATATGTTGAGAAACACGAGTCAACAAGACCCATCATAAACTGCGAAATTTCACGGGCCCGGTAGTTGGGTTCATTTCCGAGACCGTCTGGCAAAACAGCTGTGTAGAGCATCTCAATGAAGGATGTTTGCGGAGGTCGGCCTGGCGTGAACGGTGAAAGTGGATGCGTGCGAGTACAACAGCTGATGCTAGGCAGTGTAGCTTGACTGTTGAGTGTAGGTGTGAAATTCTGGCCGCTCCTGTAGTTCATACTCCGCACGGTCTGCGCCAGCCACGCCTAAATTACTTCTGTTTTCGCACTGGTCTCTGGATAAGTTGCCATAGTCTAGTTTTGTGACCGTGGTGCATTTAGCAATTGCCACGGCAGTCACAAACACGCCTGAAAGTTGCGCCGAACGTGAACAGCCATCCTGTGCCGCAAACTGACATTCTGTACATTAGCTTACCTGTTCATTTCTTGTCAGTCACTGAGTCAGCGAAAGCGATATTGAAAACTGTCATCGCCGTGATAACAAATGTCTGTCTTACTAGTAGCTCAAAAACATTATTTCCCGTCCACATTCCGGCGTGAACTTCGTCAACCTGGTCAAAATAAATGTGACGCCGAAGCAGACGACAATGTTGTCACGTCAATTCTAGAGTTGCATGCTGGGAAATAAGGCGGAATGTTATAATGATTTTCATTGGACAGCACTCTTCGGCACTTGTCAAATTAATTGCTCATACAGCCTTGAGATTTGCAATGACAGGAAGTGGCAACCCGGCCACCGAACAGGACGCAGCTAGTCGAAACCGAAAAGTAAGTGAAAGGTCTACATCAGCACTACAGTGAGTGCATTGTTTGGACTGAAACTTCCCCCGGCCTCAGTCTGTTCGATCTGCACTGAAACGGGATCCTGGACACGCCGACTCGTTTCCTGCTTCAGTATTCATTTACATGTTCATGTACATGCACAGTTCATGTAGTCCAAAATGACAAGTCATACAGTGGATTGTCCTGTACACTTGTAATGTATAGGATCCTCGTGAACTGTACACTGCCCCTCCTCCCCCCCCCCCCCCCGATCCGTCACATCCCCTCCCGGCCCTTCACTCACGTGACACAACATTTCACTGAATGAATGCACGCACGTAACTTTGAAAGACATATAAAACAATAAATAATGCCTCAGTAATACCCACACTGTGAAAATGCCTCAGTTTTTCAAGAGATCGCTGGCGGGGCAACGGGGAAGGCCGGAGGCCGGGTTGCACTAATTTACATACTGAGTTTACTCTCTCTCTCTCTCTCTCTCTCTCTCACACACACACACGCACACGCACACACACACACACACACACACACACACACACACACACACAGAGGACCCTGGGGTGAAGCTTTAAAAAAAAAAAATCGGAAAACGCGAGGGCCGCAAACACTTCTGTTCTTTCACCCCACGCCTATCTCGTCTAACCGCCTTCTGTTCTTATCTGCACCGGTATTTGTTGTTCCCAAGCTCTTAAACCGTTCGCTAAACAGGTTACGTTACAGTGCACTGATACACTGAGCTGCAGAATGTTATCTTCCAAGTTTTTAACCTTTTTTTTGTGCCAGTAACAGTTAAGACAGCGTACATTCGCACCATGATCGTACGCCAGCAGTTTTCGCTTACACACAAGTTCTATGCCAGCATAGAAATTTATGATATGCGCGTACATCATGCACTTCATTTTACAAGTAAAATGCAAGTCTTATTTTATGGAGAGAGAGAGAGAGAGAGAGAGAGAGAGAATCTTTATCATTTGACAACGGTGGACGTTTTAACCCAGGTCACTTTTCGAACTTGCCCATGCGTTGCTGCCGCTACGACATTAAAAGCCTAGGAAGGACAAGAAAATACTTTGTGTGTGTGTGTGTGTGTGTGTGTGTGTGTGTGTGTGTGTGTGTGTGAGAGAGAGAGAGAGAGGGTGGTGGTGCTGTTACCAGTTACGCATCTTAGCACGTTTTCGCAAACGCAAGTACACCAGCACAATACATGCACATAATGATAAATACTCACTTCTGCTTCACAGCAGAACCGCAAGTGTTATTTTATGAGGAGCAGAGGGGAAAACTGTAACGAGTAGGCGGAAGATTACGGCACTTCAGGCTGCTCGTATCTTACGGAATCGATAAGAGCGTGCAGTGCGCTGTTTGTCAGGTTTGAAGTGCTCCGTGTCTGCTTCAGCGGCTTTACGTGGATTTCATCGGATCAGGCCTTTACAAATTTTGCCGCACTAGCAGAAATGTACGACGATTTTGGAGAGTACATTTCAGCCAGGGGCATGTGCCTCTTATGGCGACAATGAAGTACAGTAGAACCTCTTTTGGGTGGCCACCCCTTTGGGAGACCACCTGCCTGTGCAGACCAATGTTACAATGGTCCTAGGTTGCACTTCTTCACTGTCTGAAGCTTCTTTTGGGTGGCCACCTCTCTTTTAAGACCACTCTTGTCTGGTCAGAGGGGTGGTCGCCCAAAAGAAGTTGCACTGTAGTCACTTTTCTCACAGCAGGGGGGGGGGGGGGGGGGGCAAATGACTTGGAAGCATTTGTTATAGGCGATAGATGACAAAATTGCATTATTTCTGCAGACAAAAACGGCTATTTTGTCATCTCTCGCCAATGATAGATGCCTTCAGTTCTCGTATATATATATTCCGTTCCCCTTGTACACCTTCAAGTCACGTGGTTTACCCACGTGGTTTTCTGCTGATCTGTTGTGTGGGAAAAAAAAACCCCAAAAAACAGCGGCTGACAGATCACTCACACTAACAATGCGCTATCAGTGAAAGGGCAATGGGACATTTTATCGGCAACATATTTCGCGTCGCAGCCATTATCGTCTTTGGTTTATTGGTCACGGTAACGATCTTTCTATTCTCAGTAGTGCAGCCGTTAAATGACACATACAATTCCCAGCGCATGGCAGTAATGTTTCATTCATCGCAGGTGTGAGTTTCTGATGCTTGCTTGTCAATCCTATCTGTACGTCTGTCAGTCACTGATTAGATTATCATCCAGCGCGGGATGGATAAGGAAAATGTGTGGGGTCTAAATGTGACGATGAGTCTTCTTAGGACGCTATACACGTGTAGCATATATACGATCAGGGCCCGTATGTAGTAGTCGAGGTTAGGGCTTTTAGCCCCGGGTTCAGTAGAGTCTAACCTCGAACTGAACTAGCTCTAGGGTTAAATTTTTTTTGTTTTTTGTTTTGTTTTTGTTTTAAATCAAGAAGCGGACCCATTCCAGCAAGGTGCCTAAACCGTTATAGAAGGATTTTTTTCTTCCTTTCTTCGCTTCCTTTTGTATTTAATTTTGCTTTTGGGTTTTTTTTTCTAGTCTGGGTTAGGCCCGTAGCCGTGGGTTAAATTAACCTCGACTTTTACATACGGGCCCAGGTCATCGCGGCATTCAGCGGTAATCATGAATTCCATTCAAATGTCGGGGGAATCTTTGCTGGTATTGACAATTGGGTAGGATGTTACAGAAGCAAAATATTTAAGACAGATGCAAGTTGGAGGCGGTACGGTACTGATAGTATTTTTTTTTTCTAAACATTGCAACGGTCACTGACTGATCCCCCTTGCAAACCGGCGTCTCTCTGTAACTGCTACGATACAAAACTGGACGTCAGTCTTGGTAGCCGAAAGCCGAAGTTAACTGCCTCGGAGTCTGCCGGTAAAGTCTGATACGAGTTTGAGGCTAAACCGATGCTCCCACACTCCACAGAAACCCTTTTAACGGCCCTTTCCCGTGTCAAACCGGCTCCTCTGTGTCACTGCAACTACACAAGATTGGATGTGTTCATTCGGGCCGATCGTCGGGGGTTCTCTCCGGGTACTCCGGCTTCCTCCCCCTCTGCTTTGGAAATGTTCAGCCCACCAAGTTTGAAAAATAAATGCATATCTAAATTCCGAAATTTAAATAGCTGAGCTGACCCTTCGCACCACGTGATTGTAATACGTTTATGTCCTGTGTGTGAGAGAATGCGTGTGATTCACGTGAGCGTGCGTGTTGGGTTTAGCTCGTGACGCTTTGAGCCAAAATATTTGGGATAAAGCGCCTATATTAATGCGATTATTATTATTATTATTAAAGAAATAAACTATCTCGGAATCTGTAGTTCGAGGCGATGACGGTCAAGGACCCTGTCACAATTATACTCTGCCCTTGGCGACGCTGTCAGCTGATAACAAGGACTCTGTGTTGTAACGGATAGGGTTGTTGCTGCCAAAATCACCACGGAAACGTTTAACGGTCATTCCCCTTTCAAACCGCCGTCAGCCCCGCCACCGCAACGTCATCATCTGGCCGAAGACGTCACGGGCGATCAGCCTTACCTCAGTGATCCCCACCCCCCTCCATGTTTTGACGTGGCCGCCAGTGCAGCGCATACAGTCACCTGCTGATGAGCACTGGAGGGGGAGGGGCTAGCCGTGAGCTCAGGTGTACCTCGTGTTGTTCCAGTCAACACAGGGGACATACCGACCCCACTGTCTCTCCCCCTCTCAAGCCCTGGGCCCTGTACAGAGACAATCTTCCGATGTGGGGGCCCCTGTCAATATGTGTGTGTCTTGGCCCCTCAACAGGGGCCGGCAGCTAGGGACAACATGACGTGCGGACCCGACTCGGGGACCCTGGTGGTCTCATGTGTCCGTTGTTTGCGGTGGTATGGGAGACTTTTTCTTTCCTTTTCTTTCTGGCCCTCCTTTAGGGGACAGTTTTGCCTATTGGGCCGTGTGTACCGTCCACTTGGCCTTTCAGGCCCGCTCCGCTGGTGTTTGTGTGCCGAAAACACAGTGTAGGGTCAAACGGGGGGAGATACGAGCGTTTTCAAGTTGATGTCTGAGACTACTGAGAGGCGATTTCGCCAACTCATTGTAAGCTGTGCAAGGCTTCAGAACCGTCAAGAGGTGGTTTTCTGGTGGTTTTCTTTAAACAAGTTAATTCTTTTCTGCCCCCTGCCCGCTACCCCCTTTGGCCTGTTTGCCGGAAACGCTAAAGTAAGGCCATGAGTTTAGATTTGAACGTATTCGGACATTGTTTAACACTAAAAGGAAACGGACAATTGTTTAACACTAAAAAAGGAAACGGACAATTGTTTAACACTAAAAAAGAAGAAGAAAAAAAGGAAGGTCGGAAATTCTAATGGCATCGAGTGAGGCCTATCGGTCTGCCTCTGTCGTCTGTGATCCAACTCATACTCTAAGCTCTTCACTCACTGAGTATACATGTACGACTGGACAGAGCAACACTAGGTGTGTAATTTACGGCATACCACACCTCATCTCACACTCGTGCTAATTACACGTAAGTTTAGCTGTGTCTATGCAGCAGCTTACCAGATGGTGAGCATATGTCCGGTGGCAAACACACACAAGACGACTGCAATCCCACCCACTGAGCCACTGGGGATACATTACGAAGCAATTTCTCACTTTACTGGACCCAACCAGACGCCTATGGCGGCGGCTCATATGAACTCTTCCAGTCCGGATCTGCTCTGTGTAATAACTTTCATTAGCTCTGGTTTAACCGGCCGTATGAAAACCATACGCTGGCCAGGCGATCCCTGTTTTCTTACCCCATACTTTTCAGTCCGAGAAAATAAACGCGACGGGTCAGTCTTGCGCAGACAAAACATACACGCATTACTGACCTTTTTTCCTCCTCCCGAACAGGGAAATGGGAATCAAGAGCTGCATTGTCACCAAACGGCGGAGGTTTCTAGTAGAAACCGCAGTGTGGAGCGGTAGTACAGTAGAACCTCTTTTGGGTGGCCACCCCTTTGGGAGACCACCTGCCTGTGCAGACCAATGTTACAATGGTCCTAGGTTGCACTTCTTCACTGTCTGAAGCTTCTTTTGGGTGGCCACCTCTCTTTTAAGACCACTCTTGTCTGGTCAGAGGGGTGGTCGCCCAAAAGAAGTTGCACTGTAGTTTTGTGTGTAGTACAGTAACTTCTGTAGGACACATGTCAGAACTGTCTGGGGGAACATACATTTGCTTCTCATTTTACAGTGTTTGCCAATCGACATAGCGTTGGTCAATAAACAGTAAAGTGTGGAGGTTGTCAAAATAATCGATAGCGTGTGCAGCCAGTGTAGTGCTTACTGGATTGGTCAATGGAGATGCTTTCTTTGGAATCAGTCGTGAAAGTGGACAATCCCCTACACACTTGACGTCATTTTTCTACAGTTATCTCGCTTGGCTATCTCTGCAGTGCGAGGCTTGTCAGGCATCCCGGAAACAGTTTACAATGCGGATCCTAATTTCGGGATAAATTTACAGATGATTAATGGACAGCCAAGAGCATTATCAGATGCACTCCTTAGTCATTGTGTCCCTGATAAACTGAGCTGTGTGATGTACGCCCGAGAAAAGAACTGTTAGTCATCATTCTTATGTGGGCTTCTTTAAATTTGGCCTTCAAGGAGTGTTACGGTACAGCTGACTAGGTTAATTTTTTCAGTCGAAGTCGTTGCTCAGAGAAAGTTTTTTTAATTTAAAAAAAGAGATAATTTCTTACTTTGTCAGATTTCAAAATTACAAACTGAAATTGATGGAGGTCTTGTCTCATTTCTCTTCGATTTGCTGGGGAAATTCCATTGCCGTACCCGGGGTGCAAGATACGATGATGGAGACCAGCAACCCCCGGCTTTCATACCCGTAAATCACTCCTTCCCTAGCCACAACACCAGCAAGAAAGGCGCCTGTATGATAAGATCAGTAGAAATACTGCAGCTCCTTATTGTTGACTACCCGACCCCACTCTTCAAGTCCGGTAATTTACTGCCCCCGCAATGACAGAGTTCCGCTGACGTGCGTAATCCAGGGCGCGGTGGACGGATCTTTATCCTTTACCTGATGATGGAACACGGTGCTTGTTAACCGCGTACACTGCTACCTCCCTTAATCCTTTTGCCGGAAATCGGCGGGTCATTTGTACAGGAATAGCCAGCTAATCACCTCGCTGTGTTTAGCGGCGTCGTGCGCGCTATGGTAGCTGCCATGACCAGCCTGTCGTGGTCAGTCTTGAAATTGATGCTCATTTAGAGATGTGCTGACCAGCGTAGGAGCACACGACAGTAATGGCTAGGTCATCATTTATAAGACAAACCTCTGACACGACAAACCCGTTGAACTGGGGGGAGGGGGGGGGATAAAAAAAACGGTAAGAACTCTGATTTAGGGTTGTCTCCCATGGCTATCGTGAATTTGAGAAAAAGTGAAATTCAACCATTGTGCAATTTCAAAATGAGATGTCCCACTTTCCTGACATCATAAATACAAAATGATAGACGTATAAAATCAATACAAACCCCAACCGCAACGAGAACAACCAAAATGGCATCTAGGGATTTGCGTGTATTTCAACACTGGCCACGACAAATCCACCACCGACCAGACGAACTGACCGCACGCACGCGAACAGGGGGTATTAGTCACCACCAGCACGACAGCCAGATGTACACAGGGGCCGGACTGAACAGCGGGGGGAGATCAGCTGGACTGTCACACGTTACATATTATCAGCGGAAACGGAGGCCACTGTAGAACCTGTCGAAAAAGACCTTGGGTATTTACACTAACCGCTGGTCATTAGCTTAATTGTATACCACGAAATCTGTTCACAATTCTTTGAGACAATTTCGAGTGTGCAAGCGCACTCACAAACGAAATAGTTCCAAAAGGCTTACGCCGTCTTCCGAGAAGGATCGCAACCTTAGAAATGTCGCCTTTAGACAATTTCGATTGCAACACCCATAGTGTGGAAGTCGTACCGTGCAAAGTATTTTGTTGACAAACGCAACGGACTGGCTAACCTGTCATGGTCAGTCTTCAAATGGAAGCACATCTAGAAAATAATGTGTACCAGAGTAAACGACATCAAGAAATACTAATCTTGCTGCTCATACCTGAACTGAATGTTGCTAACAGATGTACATGTATACTCAAATGGCAGTGGGCTACATGAAAACGCAAAAGCCATCGGGTGTCCAAACAGTACGCCAGGCTAATCTGATCACCTAACACGTCGCCCTGCAGTTGTGACAACACACCTAACCGTTCACTCAGATACTACATATTTGTGTGGTGAGGAGTACCATACGCGTGGCCCCGAGAAAGCCGTGGGTGGGTCTGTGTTGTGAGAAAATTAACCACAACGCTAGTCATGGAATGGTGTTTGTACTGGTAATACGCTGTTCTGTTTTCTTTCATTCTGCTACGAGAGAAGAAAAAAAAAATGCCGGCCTACTTTGCTGTACATTTCGTATCCGTCATTTTGTGGCAGTGGAACTGTGGAATTTCTGCCACTGTGTGTGTGTGTGTGTGTGTGTGTGAGAGAGAGTGTGAGAGAGAGAGAGAGAGAGAGAGAGAGAGAGAGAGAGAGAGAGAGAGAGAGAGACCCTGTTCACACGCACGTAATCATTACACCTGTATCTCACCTGTTATCTACCTCTTACTTACTGTTGTTAGAAGAGTCCTGTAGTTTCTCATTCTCAGCAGACATACTCATGTCAGTATGTAGGCCCTACACTAAACCTGTTCTCAAGAACGATTCTAGGATTCTATAATTACACTTTATAGCGTCGCGCTTGTTCTCAGTACCCTCTCGGACAGTTGTGTGTAACGGATTTCTGTTTTGATTTCGAGCCTCGCGACTTTAACTTTGCACTACCTGCGCGATATCGACTGACGTCAGCAAGTGTCATTTCCTGTACGGTGACACTCGAACGAGGAGTGTGTCGCGGTGCCCTCAATGCTACGGGGCCAGTCCCGTGGATAGGCTTGAGTTGATCCATGCTTTGTGTGAGATTTTCTGCACCCACTCACTGTCTGGCTGTCTAGAAATTAAACGTGTGTGGACTAGGAGGATGGGACTATGAGTATGAGTGTAAAGTGGAAATGACTGACCTTTGTGTGTGTGTGTGTGTGTGTGTGTGTGTGTGTGTGTGTGTGTGTGTGTGAGATAAAGAAGTGACTGTGTGTGTGTGTGTGTGTGTGTGTGTGTGTGTGTGAGAGAGAGAGAGAGAGAGAGAGAGAGAGTGTTGGGGGCCACTTCCTGGAAGTTGTCATGTGAAAGGTTGCAACGTGTCAGCATGGATAGTTTTTATGGGGTAGGCCTCAAGTTTCCTGGATGCCCCGGTGACATAAACGAACTCCAGAGTTAAAATATTACTTCCTCAAAGAGAGAGAGAGAGAGAGAGAGAGAGAGAGAGAGAGAGAGAGAGAGAGAGGCTCATTCGTCAGTATAACACGTAAGGAATTCACAGATGAAGTCCATTTTGAAAAGTCCATTTCTTTGCACTGTTATCGCCATTTGGAGCACCAGACCGAGAACTCTGTACAGGTTACATATTTCAGTATTTAACCGTACGCTCAAGAGTCTTGTCGTCAGTGTAGTCGTATTACACATACAATAGACGGAATCACACACCTACACTGTGACAACTCCGATTTAGTCTTAGTCACCGCTTGGCACGGACATTAGGTGTAGATCAGTATTTGTTTGCATGTTTACGGTTATAGCTATGTCTACCGTTTGTCAATGCGGCGGTCGTGTTTGCAACAGCTTGCGTGTATCAGCAGGCGAATTACGTGTACACGCACATTGGATGCATGTCGCAACGCGGCTGCGACGACTCGGGAACGCTGTGACTTAGTATACGCTAGTTGTAGGGGACACATAGAGTTATTATTACTTCCCCAGAGAGAGAGAGAGAGAGAGACTCGGAGACACACACACACACACACACACACACACACAGAGTTAGTTGACGGTCGATTGACACACTGAAGCTATGATTTCGATTTCGCTGCACGGTTTACCTGGGAGACCAGCATAGTTATCGAATCAATTCAATGTCTCTGGTTACATTAATGATGGCGCACGTAGCCAGTAAAAATTCACCCCTAGGCTCTTTCCGTCGTGACCGTGACCGATTCCCACAAATCTTTACAGCGCAGCCACATAAATGGGACTAGAACAGAACAGACCTAAAATTCAGTGCCACGTGAACTTGAAGCACCGACTGGCGTTACACTTGTATAATCCAGGCCGACCCAACCCCGCATAGCACTGAAACTGACGTTGAATTGCTTGCACTGACACCGACACACAACACAGCAGGCGAACTAACGCCCGTCAGCAGTGCAGTAACGTGTAATTATGATCTGACAAGCGAGTCAACCGTCTCTTCACCCGAACACTGAACTGAAGCACAGCTACTGAACTCTCTGCCTTCAACACACACGGTAACCGTTCACGGAAACGTCAACATACCTCAGGTGTTTTGCCTCCGTATCCATAATCCGTCTACCTGCGACGCAGAACACACTCAGTATCCATGGCGTGGTATTTTACGCACAGTTCGAACTGACGAGCGGAGAGAGTGAGGAGACCGAGTCAGACAGACAGTCCGTTCGTTCGCTGCTTTGTCGACTGACGGACTGTTCAACGAAACTGAACCAAGCTTGGCCGTGGTGTAGGCGAGCGCGACTGGTGGCGTGTGGCAGCCAGCTCAGCTCTGCTTGCTCGGCTTGCCACTGTGGCAGAAAACAATCCTACACCAGCAACACACGCCGATATCGCGGCGAGACGCAACAACTGCGCTAGCGGCACGCTTCGCTCAACCTGAGTCCCTCTGTCGCGATCTTGATCTCTGTTCTCCTTGTGCTGCTTTCTCCTTTCCCCCAAGACCACAGTCCGTCAACGCTAGGCCGATGCTACTACTCCTTTCTTGAGACAGAAGAAACCCCGGGTGCTCGTGCCATGTACGTTAAACAGACTGAGAACTCGAGGTGGCTTGGGTTTAGTGTCAGTCCCACATCTTATTGTCACTTGGTTTTGTTTGCTCGACTGGAATCTCCTTGTCGCGAATCATCTTTGTCTTGAGCTCAGTTCCCTCTCTGCTTTCTTTTTCTGTCTTACAGAGCAAGGTACGCTCGATTCTTGGGACTGAATGTAATTCAGGTACACAACTGATACTGAATACGGACTGAGAAATCAGGGTGGCGCGAGTTTAGCCCATCTGTCACTTGGTTCACGGCTCACACTCAACCCTGGTGTGCTATTTTAGTAAAAGAGGTCCGCTGGGTTTCGGGTATTGCCTGTCAGTGAGTCTCCCCTGGCATCCCCCTCCCCTGTACCCGGCCGTGCCGCCTCGCTTCAGGTGATGCCGGGTGTATCTTGTTTAACTTGAACCCCCTTGTGTCTAATCGGGACTGTACATTAGGCGTAGGTGTGATAATTAGCGACGGGAGGTTGTCAAGTGTTAGAATTGTAAAGAGTTCAGTTGTCAACCCCTGTTCACCTGTTAACCTTAGGAATGACTTTAGACGTGTCACACTCCGTCCTGACTCAGTCTTGATCGGACTTGTGGCAATTTCACCTGGGACTGAGCTTAATTTGGTGGCAGTAATTTGATTTGAGCGTTCGTGTGAGTAAGAATAGGAAAGCCCGGGGGGGGGGGGATGAAGATTAAAACCTCTGTTAACGGAGTGCTTTTACATGGTCTGATACCTTGTGTTTTTTGTTTATAGTTCAGTTTTGCTGTAAGCGTTACTTTAATAAGTATACATAATCCATTGTATAGTGTATGAGATCCTTTACCCCCCCCCCCCCCCACCTCTACACCCGCCCCAAGCAAAGCCGCAAGGACTTGTGAAATCAGTTGAGACTGACAAGTGTGAATGTACGTCCGTTGTGTGTATCTCTGCTTCAGTCTGCTCACGCTGTGGGACTGACTTACCTCCACGGTACCGTCTTCTGTTTTATACTGAGTTTGGTCAGTTGTAGCGTCGTAAAGTGGAACAAAACTCAGTGAACATTACCGTGACAATGTCAGTGATACGTATGTGCTAATGTTAGCGCCTGGATTTGGCGCGAGTCAAGCCGATAAACCAATCAGCAGATACCTGGCAAGCAGGTGGAGCAACTCAGTCTGACTTGACTCAGTCATCCCCCTTGGGTACTACGTAGGGTGGGACACACAATTACAGACGACTCCTCGCCACTGACTACAAGCGAAGCGAGTGTAACAACCTAGCAAGATTCCACATCTTCATGATAAACTTCAAAACCTCACTCTATAACCTCGCTAACCAGCGGCTTTGTTGTAAGTCGCCCTCCGCCTCGGTCAACCAGTGTTGCGTCTGAAGGAACAAACGTGGTGCTAACAATAGACTCCCGCCTTCTCTGGTCAGATTTCTGAGAGCCAACTCCCTTCCCACCCAAACCGCTAACGACGTTGACGCTATGTTGGAGTTGAATGGAAAGGCAAGCAAGGTATTGTCAGCCCGCTGGTCCTCAAGCGTCTCGTCGAGCCGCAGTGACCGTGGGTGTCGTAACATCCGTGACACCTGAGTGAGACACTGTGTAACCGATCTCAACCGAGCCCCTGTGACGGCAACAAAGGGGTTCGGTCAACCATGAAGGGGGTTTACGGAATGAGGTTATTTGGGGAGGGAATTTTCTGTCCAAATTTGGTGTTTATTCTCTCTCTCTCTCTCTCCCCCTCTCTGAGTCATTTGTTGCCATACTGATTCTTGGTATTTGTGCCATTAAATTATTCCACGTTGTTACATGAAGAAACGCAGTTGCCCCCCCCCCCCCTCTCTGAGTCATTTGTTGCCATACTGATTCTTGGTATTTGTGCCATTAAATTACTCCACGTTGTTACATGAAGAAACGCAGTTGCCCCCCCCCCCCCCTCTCTCTCTGAGTCATTTGTTAGCGTACTGATTTTGGGTATTTGCGGCAGTAAATTACTCCACGTCGTTAGATTAAGAAGCGCAGTTGTACCCGTGTACGCCGGCTGCAATGGTGGTGCCCCCCCCCCCACTCGCCGCCCCCCCCACACACACCTCCCCGCCTCTCTCTGTGTCATACTGAATCTTAGTTTGTGCCATTAAATCATTCCACGTCGTCAGATGAAGGACACACAATTGTACCAGTCTACACGGCATTGGTGTATGGGGCCCCGTCTTTTCGCTGTGTGTGGCTTCATGGTGTTGTTTTTGTCATTAGGAGAGTAAGGGTCAAGGAGGCATTACGAGTGGAGTGAGAGACTAATTCTAAATCCTTTGTGTCAGGTGACCATCGCGGACTCCCCCTTGGTTCCACAGGTGTGAAACCACCTGTTCCATTTACCTCCTTTGCTTAAGCGACGCGGCTGGTCTCATTAGAGACAGGTGCAAAAAGGAAAATGTCTTGATAGATTTACAGTTTGGCTGTGAAGCAAAAAAAAGCATTTTCTGTTGACTGTGAAGCAAAAGCATTTTCTGTTGGAAACCAGAGCCAGTTTAGCAGGTGTTTTCTAACAGCCCTGTTGCTGACATTTGAATAAGGTCACAAATTTACTGAAAAGAGAAAGACTCTTGAAGGGCAGGTGAGGTGTTTAATCTCATGAAGTAATCTGAATCTCGGACGATTGGCGTCTCACGTTTACGAGAGGAAATAACAAACACGCACGCACGCACGCACGCACGCAAACAAAACAACAACAAAGACCAACAAACAAGTACTTACTTTGCAGCTGAAAAACACTGGAAGGTATACATCTAAGAAGACTTGCATTGATTTTTTTCGGGGGGAAGGGGGGGGGGGGTGGGGGGGTGGTGGTGCAAACGTAATAGCATACGTTACAAGTTCAGCCTCTTCTTGTGTATTTATCACTGGATTGTTATGGCACACGTTCCGATAAAAGCGTTTAACTTCCAGTGGTGTTGATACAACCTCGGATGGCAACTACAGTATAGCATTATTGCAATGACCGCAGAGACTGAAACCATGTCAGTAATGTTTCATCAAACCCGGCGTATATATGGATCCCTCGGAGGCCGCGCAGATTGCCTCGACGGACAGAATCTACTACTAGTGAATCCCTTCAGAGACAAAGAGATTTTCTGTGTCTCTGATCCCGTCAAAGTACTAGGAGATCGATCTGGGAAATCAGTGATGATGTCCATTGCCATGGGTCCGTCAAAAAAGTGCGAGGAAGAGTTAACACCCCCCCCCCCCCCCCCACACACACACACACACCCCCGAGCGCCTCTCCCCCACGGCACAAGTCGCGGAAGGTGTAAAGACGCTTGGTGATTTGGGATGTTTTAACTCTTCCTTGCACCTCCTCGCACTATTTGGACAGACCACATTGCCATTGACACCCTGTGTTCCGAGGGTCCGGTAAAATGGATTCAGCCTTTGTGAAGATTTTTGTCTCCAAAAATCCCACCCACATGCTGTAGTTGTTTCCGATAGGGTCACTGAAACTGCATCGAAATAAGTTAAAAAGGTTTCTGGTCCCAGTTTGATTCACGGTGGAAGCACCACACAGCAGAGAGACGAGCGCTTCACGCAGCTTCCCCCTCCGACATCCGCCCGAAGGCGAGAAGGCGTCTTGCGACACAATCGGGTCTATCTACCTGGGGGGAAGCAGCTTGCCTGAGACAGGTAAAGGCCCCGGTTATGCCCAAGTGATCAGATTACGCGGGGGGTTGTGTCATGTTCCTTCCTCTCTACCGTAAATAGCTCGTGTGAAAACAGACTGACGCCGCTTTGCCAGGGGTGATATCGGTTTGGGTGAGAAATCTCAGATGGCACACGATACCTCGCTGTAGTGGAGGGCGTTGATGTGTGTTTGGGTTCGAGTCTTTGCTTCCTTGTGATTCGAATACTTCACAGTCATTGTCTGTCTGTCTGTCCGTCGTGTCTGCCTGTCTGTCTCAAACCCTGCCTGCCTACCTGTCTGTCCGTGTGTCATATCCCTTTGTGCCACATGCACACCATTCCGCCATGCGGACACGCCACGAGCTAGACAGATACCATTTCTTGCACCTAAGCATTCATTATGCTGGGGAACTTTCAGACATTTGGCAGTTTTCAGCCAAACTCCCTATCCTTTCAGCCATAAAAAATGAACGTTTCAGCCAAAGAAAAGGAAGGGGTAAAGGTTGCACACAGAGTCATGTATCATGATAACATGTAAAGCCATATGGGACAGTCTAACCTTATTTTTGAAGATGCACATGCCAGTGTCAAGGCAGTATTTTACTTCTAGGTGCCAGGAGAGGCTACTAAATGCCTTTAAGAACACTAGAATTTGTTTTCTTCAATAGGGTGGTCCCCCAGCAGGGCGCTGTCTCTGCACCCCGGTCTAGGTTTCAGTCTTTTTTTGCCTCAGCAATTCCCCAGCCTGATTCATAGAACACGTAAACATATGCCACAATTTCACCAAACAGGTCTACCAGTTAACAACAACAACAACATTCGAAACCCTTGACACCCCATCATTCAGAAGTGGGGAACGCAGAAGAAGAAGGTATAAGTGTTCGATCTGGGAAAATTGTGATACATATATATGAGACATGTACATCCCCCGGCGCCTCGGATCTCTGCCTTATCCAGCACAAGAAAGATTTGTTGCCCGGGCAACTTTTCACCGTTCTTGACGCAAAACATCATAGGCTCCCTAGAAGGCGGTTATTGATGGCCAGTGAGCCTGCCTGACACAACGGGTCATTTACTGTCCAACGGACAAAACCTGCAGACGCGGCAACGTCCGCTGGCTGTCCACTTCATCATCTTGTCGCTTTCCACTGTCTTCCCCCGTGTCTTTGATGTCCCTTTCGCGTGTCAGGAGCGAGATCTCAGCAGGGAGCTGTGTAGTTCTACGTGAGGGAGGTTATTGCGTAAGCTTTGCGCTCGTACATCTTCGTCGTGACCATGCCTTCATTTCCGATCGTGCTTTTTAGAAGATGAGGTCCGTTATAGAAACACCCTCCGCAGTTCAGTGTTTGCTGTTTGAATGGAACGGTTGCGCTGCATTGCGAACACTAACGCTACCACGAACACTTACCCGAAATCTCCTAACTAACCCTTACCGTAACCCTGAATCTAAACTTAAGCCTAAACCTAAACCTAGTCCTAAATGTATTCCTAATCATAGTCCCTCTCGGGTTAGGTAGAACCCTTGCGGGTACCCCTCCCCATCCCCATAAAAAAACCCAGAACAACAGCAACAACAAAAACAACAACAACAAACAAAAAACAACACACACACACACACACACACACACACACACACACACACACACACACACACACACACACACACACACACACACACACACACACACAACTCCAAAAAACAGACAAGAAACAACAACAACAACAAACAAAACAAAAATCCTCCTCTGAAAAACAAACCACATACAAAAAGACCAACAACAACAAAACAACAAAAAACACAAACCGAAACAATAAAAAAAACCCACCCAACAGCAACAACATAAACAACATAAACAACCGGACTGAATCTAAAAAAAAGAAAAAAAAAAAAAAAAAAAAGAGCTGACCAGTCGGTTGGTCTGACATCTTCTGTTGCGCAGACAGGAAACAGAAACGAAGCCACCAGGCAGACGAATCAGGCGTTTTAGCCAGCTGTGAGGAAGTCAGAAACACAGACGCTTTTGACACTCAATTTACATGTCACTGTACATAGTTTGGATCCTACCAAATTGAACTCGTACCGACGCTCACGCTCAGACGCACAAATACGTTCACAAAAGGCAGAAGAGTGCGTCGCCATCTCAGAAACAAGATTAGAGTGGGACAACCTGTAAGAAAAGTTCTTTTCTGTCAATCGCGTTGGGCGTAGACAGTGTAAATAACTTAAAACTGTTTTCATCGTGTCGCGACTTTACCCTTCAGTGGTCTTCAAAAGCGTGTGTCCCAACATGTACTTAGTTCCGTCAGGAGTCGTTGCTGTAGCTTAAACGAGTTTTGGGTGTGATTAATACGGAGCTTCAAGGGAGATATGGGCACATACATGGAGTGGCCAACTACTCGACCGTGACCGACAGGGTTTGATGTTGGGGTCACGCAAGACCGAACTCAAGAGTACCCTCTGATTAGAGGACATAAAGAAT
This sequence comes from Batillaria attramentaria, assembly GCA_018292915.2. Lineage (NCBI taxonomy): Eukaryota > Metazoa > Mollusca > Gastropoda > Batillariidae > Batillaria > Batillaria attramentaria. The sequence goes on along the minus strand of JACVVK020000018.1, from coordinate 237,814 downwards.
AAAAACAAGGGGACAGTGGAAGAAATAGTTTCGTTTGGAGATGTCACTGACTGAGCCTGAGCGAGAACAATGCCGCGTCATGACTGACATTTGTCAATCAATATGTTATGACGTGCACTTTTGAGTTGTTGTTTTGTCCTTTCTAGGTTTGAGGTACAGTGTATTATTGGTCAAAATTTAATTTGATTTAAATCTGAGACTCAGTGAGAGTGGCTCTGATCTAGACAGCTGTGAAATTCTTAGTCGAGTATATTTTGGTGGCATTAACAAGCACTTGTGGTTGGTTGTTATTTTGCCATACCCCGATACTGTCCAGTGAGAATGTTGCGCGCGCGCGCGCGCGCGCGTGTGTGTGTGTGTGTGTGTGTGTGTGTGTGTGTGTGTGTGTGTGTGTGTGTGTGTTGAAGAAAGCTTACGGACTATATATGTCTGTGTCACTGTGTTCGCCATGGTTGTGGTTGCTTACGTCATCGCTACTGACGGAATCCTTACCCTGGCTGCGTCGCCAATATAGAAAGTCTTCACCGTTTACGCACGAGGATTTGTCACTCTCGTGCAGTCGTCTCGCCTTTGTTCAGCCACATTTATTAGTGGACATACCAACAACCTGATCAAGCTCGCAAAAACAAAATAGCTACGGCCTCCTCGCAAAACATACCTCACCCTTGAACGCCCGAATGTTTTCAGAACGACTTTCGCGTTGGCCATGGTTGGTGTCCGGAGATTTGTCCTGCGAGTACAGTCTCTCTCTCTCTCTCTCTCTCTCTCTCTCTCTCAAGTGTAATTACCCTGCTTACCAAAACTTTTCATCCTTGGAAAGTGTCTTCATTCATTTATCTGTTTTCTGTCTGTCTGTCGCCAGTCTCTCTCTCTCTCTCTCTCTCTCTCTCTCTTTGCCTGTCTCTTTCTCTCTCTCTTTTGTGAAAGATTTGGCAGAAAGGGAAGGGTTCTTACAGATGTAATCCCTCTTGGCCAGTCGTGGTTATTTTCGGTCGTCACGGGTGGAGAACAGCAATACCCTATCCTCTGTTTAATGTTTAGCATAGTGACAAAAGCTGTCCTACGTATTGTGTGAGCCCTTCGGGCAAGAAAACCCCACGTGGCCAGTGGTCAACTTTCCCGGCCTCCGCGTGGCATGAGAAACTGCCCTGAGGTCATCTCTAGCTCTTGCTTAAATTAGACACCGGCTCTGACCAGGCACTTCACCCGACCTATTGTGTGGACAGATGTTGATAGTTTGATTGTCCACTTGAGTTTGGCGTTGACGTGTATGGCTGGTGACCGTATGTGGGAGAACAAACGTATGGCGTGGCCAGTGGGTAGGTGGGGTGGAGGGGGGGGGAGAGAGAGAGGACTGGCGACAATGACAGCCACCCTTTATTTTTCAGCGGTTGAAGTTTGTGTAACACGGCCAGTTGTATAACTTGTCGGTGGTACAGCAATGTACACTAAAGAAGACTAATGGAGGGGGGGGGGGGGGGGGAGAGAGAGAGAGAGAGAGAGAGAGAACTCTTTATTTTACAACAGAAATGATTATTTGATATCAGTGAGTTGCCAATTTTCAATCACCGGTGCAAACAGCTAAACTTAGAAGTCAGAACATATGTGATCACACACACACACACACACACACACACACACACACACACACACACACACACACACACACACACACACACACACACACACACACACACACACACTGACACACACACACACACACACACACACACACACACACACACACACACACACACACACACGGAGAGAAAGAGGGTAGGGTGAATGTTGGGTAGGGGGTGAGTGTCATGGGTGGGTGGAGAAGCCAGATAACGTGGGTGTTGATGTTCGAATCGACTCGGTACCATGGGGTGCCCGTAGCCAGATCGGCTTACGTGGCCCACACTTGATCTGATCACACCATCTACAACACCCGTGTTGGTCTTTTGACTTGGGGTGTTGGTGCAAGGGTCAACTCGGTACTGTGGAGGGCTGCCCAGATCTCCTGGTGTCGCTTTGACCGTAGTGGTATGATTACTTTTGGGGGTGACCACATCCGATAACATCGGATCTTTCTCATCACAGAGCGAGGTATACAATTCGAGGGGTCCCTTGCCAGAACACTATCTCTCTTCTTTGTATCTGTATCGATAGTACTTTCTGGCGGGGAATCTTGAACATGTTCTCTGTCCTGATGTCGCGAAATGGCTCTTTAGCATGTCGTATGTAGAACGAACTCTATAGCCAGACCTTTATCTTACACGAGGGGACGTCTACCCTTGTCTTGAGAAAGGGCCTAAGCGTCATGAATGCGATATGCATCTAGAACCTTTTCCTAGATGACCGTAGGCCTTTCCTCGGTTCTTTTCTGGGCTCGTTCTGATGAATCTGTGATGACGCTCTGCTGAACACTTAACCGGCGCTGTTTGCGAATTTGAAACCGGACACACTCGGTGCTACTGCTTGGATAAAAAAAACTCTGTCCTGGCGGTGCTGAATACAGAGCTTTTCTAGAGAGAGTTTCACGGGGTGTAGTCAAAATGGGCGCGAGTGTTTATGGTGCTACTTCGCTTCAAAGGCCGGTAGCACCGCAAGGACAGAGTTTTCCCAAGCAGTAGCACCGAGTGTTTCCAGTATCAGATTTGAGCAGCACCGAGTGTTTCCAACGGAATTCGGTCTGACTGCGTGAAACTGTGAAAGGAGCCGTGTACCAACCAGGGCCCGCATGTAAAAGTCAGGGTTAGGGAGTTTAGCCCCGGGTTAGAGTCTAACCTCGAACTAAACTAGCTCTAGGGTTAAATTTTCTGTTGCTTTTTGTTTTAAATCAGAAAGCGGGTCCATTCCAGCAAGGTGCCTATGCCGTTATAGCAGGATTTTTGTCTTTCTTTCTTCGCTTCCTTTTTTTTAATTTAATTTTGTTTTGGGGTTTCTTTTGTCCTAGTCTGGGGTAGGCCTGTAGCCGTGGGTTAAATTAACCTCGAGTTTTACATACGGGCCCAGACAACGTCTTTGACTAACGCGTCACTACAGTAGAAAGACGTGTGCTTGCTCATATTTCGATCATTTAGCTTTGCATGAGAGCAATCACCGCCGTAACGTTTCAAGCGGAGTAGCGCTGGAAACGCTCCCAACGATTTTGACCACGCCCCGAGCTTTGGACAGTTGTACCTACGTCCAGGTTGTCCGTACGTGCTTGCACAGACGTGCGTGTTATGTATGTGTCTCTGATGCTTGCACAGACTTCTCAGTAGACTAGGCCACTATGGGTATCAGGGGTGCCAGCCGGTGCAGGGAGACACCGGATACAAAAATAACACTTACGCGTGGTCTTACGTGGAACCTAATCGCGAGACGCACGCGAGACAAAGGTGGATTACGTCAGTTTTGCAGTGTGAGGTCATAGCGCCCTATCGAACAAAAAAGGTGTCCGGTATTGGTTAGAGGAAAAGGATCAGTTCGACGAAGAGGGAAGGGGGTGTGTGTGTGTGGGGGGGGGGGGGGTGTTGCTGGGGTAATGTGGGTGGCTCATATTGGAAAATCCGGATTTCTGTGAACTCTGCGAATGGAAATCGTGAGACCGTGTCTACAGCGGCACTTCTGAATTCGACATTACTCTTTCAGCAAACCGTCACACAGATTGAAAGCGATTAAACACGACGATACAAACACATAATCAGAAATCGTGATTGACAACGTGGTGAGGGGTATGGGCAATAATATGATGTGTCAGTGTAGACCTTACAGGTAATTCTTTTTGTTAAAAATGTTTTTGTGTTTCAAAACATTACGAACGCAAATCGTGGCGTCTTGACAGGTTGGAAACACAAAAGTCTCTGCACGGGCCTGCCTCAAGAAAGCGTCACACATGCAAAAGCAGATGAAAGGCCGTGTGACACGTAAGACTCACTCTAGAAATAATTATTGACAGGGAAAAGTCTGAAAAAGGGGTCCATTTTTTTGTTGTTGCACATTTCGATGCAGTCACCTGAGAGCCGTATTGACGTTTCATTTCAGAACGTCGCCTTCCCTGTAGGCGGCCATTTAATCGCTGTTCAGTGAGCGGTTTTTGTTCGACCGTCACACTTTCAGGTTATTGCGACCTGACGGTGCCCACACAACATAAACCGTGTGCCGCGACAGCGACTTGATGCATGCGTGTCATGTCAAATGCAGTCGGTTTCGCCGGCAGCTTTCACGGCGGCAATATAATTTAATTTAAAAGGCATGAAAGGGGGCAAGAGGCATGTTGATTCATGCACATTATGTACTCTGGAGAGAGAGAGAGAGAGAGAGAGAGAGAGAGAGAGAGAGAGAGAGAGAGAGAGAGTCTGATCGCCTGCTTTCAGGATGCTACCTTGCGAAATATATAGGAAAGAAACTACTCCCGTCCTCCTCTCCCCCCTCCCTCCCTCCCACACAAAACACACACACACACACACACACACACACACACACACACACACACACACACACACACACACACACACACGCACGCACGCACGCACGCACGCACGCACGCACGCACGCACGCATGCACGCACGCACGCACAAACGTCACCGTCACCACCTCCGGGATTCTTTGGTGTATCTGAACTGTCAAGGCTGAGAAAAGTGCTTGTTGATTTCATGCAGTCTGTGCACCAGAATCAGTTAGGCGTGTCAAGTCAGCATCAGAGGCCTGTATCTAGGTCAGAGTCGGCTTGATATTTTGTCAATTGATAGCGGATTTTTGTTTTTGTTTTTTGTTTTTGTTTTGTTAGGGTAGTTACTAGTGAGTCCCAAAGAACGCCTTATTTCCTGGATACTTGAGGTCGCAAAGTTATAAGAACCACATCGATGTCCAAACGAACCATCAGTTCAGTCACAAACAACTTTATGTCTTCGTGAGTGACAAATATTTCAGCCTATTAAGACACACGCACACATTGTGCCTTTACACGAACGTTGCTTGTAATTGTGCATTCGTGCGACAGGATCTGCTCAGGCTTGCGTGTCATGTTGCGTCTGGATCGGTCGGTCTGGTGAACTCTGCCATACGTGTACCACAATCAGGTTTATTCAGGACAAGGTGCTATGGTCTGCAGACTCACGTAGACACAATTTTACATGTTGTTGGTGCAGACATGTTTTATCGTTTTCTAAACGACGCTAGGTGGGGGAGTATGGAGTATTTGACCAAAGGCTGGGTTTTGATCCGTAAACTAACAGTGGACTGGTCAGTGATGTCTGTTGGTGAATCGGAAGTTTCCAGCACTAAGTCTTTCTGTCAGCCAAGTCCACCCCAAACCTCCCCTAGTCCCCCCCCCCTCCCGTCCCACCCGACTCCTAGCTTTGTCGACGTTGGTGATCGGTGACCCACCATTATTCTTAAGTTCCTTCATACCCGGTTTGATGGAAAACCCGAGAACAAACTGATAAATAGGTCATCTGTTTATCGTAAACATCTCCCTAATTTACACGCCACTGCGCACACTTTCCAGTTCTAATGGAACATTGAAAAGTACCCGGTGCTTAAAGTTCGGGCACTCTGGTACTGGGCTAACGTCAGGCCTTCTCGGTCCAGTTTGCTGATCCGTAAAATGCCCGTGATTCGGGGTGAGTTGCTCTGAGGAAACCGACACCGCCCCCCATCTACCTCGCCCCATTATTCTGTTTGAACCTGTCGCCCGTGAGGCGTAAGAACAGGCTTTCAGACATCTCGCACGTCTGTTCGCGTGGAAAATGGCCGTAGAAATCGGGGGGTTTCACACGCAAAGAAAGTGTCTTGGAGCGTGTACACGAGATGTAACAAATTAGGAGGTGGAGTACCTGGCTTAAGGATGGGGAATACTTGTTCTAAAGTGGAAGCGCCAGGACAAAGCAACTGAAACGCTCATTTTAACGTTTAGTATACACGAATCAGACTTGTTTGATAATGTGAAAAAAAATTCATCCTCATTTTTTTTTATACTGTTTTTAGCGTACGTATGGTACACATGTTTAAACCTAATGTCCCCATTATTTTCAGTCAACGTATTCTCCAGCCTTAAACCGACCTACGTGAGACTGCACAACTCCGAAAGGTTTCAAAAATATGCGTCGAGCAGATGTTGTTACTGCTGCGCAAGTGAGCGCCGCAAAAACAAGGAAACAACAACAGCAACAACAACAACAACAACCTGTGTAATATTAGAGCTCCATTATCTTTATTTTCATTTGTAAATTATGTAATCGATGTCACATGACAGTAATGCATTGCCTCTGTGTTTAAAGCTGTGTACTGCATGATCAATCTGGAGATGTTGGGTTGTGCGCGCGCGCGCGCGCACACACACACACACACACACACACACACACACACACACACACACACACACACACACACACACACACACACGCACGCACGCACGCACACTCTCTCTCACACACACACACACACACACACACACACACACACACACACACACACACACACACACACACACACACACACACGCACTGTCTGTCTGTCTGTCTCTCTCTCTCCTTTTTTTTTTTTGCGCCGTTTGAAATGCAAGCCGCATTCAACCGTATCGATCGATTCTCTGTCTGAGTCTATTCTCCGTAAAACAAAACCCGCCCTGCGCAGTTTTCCCCTAGATCGAAATTTAAGCTGCAGTCTGTCTGTCACGCGGACAGTTACTAACTTACCCTACTTCCTCTCCAACCCGCTCTCAAGTGTTCTCAGACAGAGCGCCAGCATCGCGCAGTATAGGCCTCTCCATTGGAAACTGTTTTCAGCCAATCAAAAAACAGGTCAACCTTTGCTGCTGTACAGAGGCCCCACGAGCTTCAGCATAACAGGAAAGGAACTAGTCGCTCCAGTGGAAGCAGTTTCAGCTAGTCAGAAATCAGGTCCCACAAGCTTCCACGTGACATGAAAGGAACCCAGTTGTTCCAATGTTTCAGCCAGTCAAAAAGGAGATCCCACAAGCCTCCATTTATAGCAACAAAGGAACCAGTCGCTTCAGAGCAAGCAGTTTCAGCCAAGGGGTGGGTGGGTGTTTGGCGGTTTGACGTCCTTTTCCACCACATACGGGTGATATCAAAGACGGGGCAACGATCAAAAGACCAGCACAAATATTTGGCCCCAGCCGGGATACGAACTCACGACCCGAGCATTAGAAGTCCAACGCTCTACCATTCGGCCACCCCGGCTCCCCCAGTTTCAGCCAATCAAAAAGGAGGTCCCACAAGCTTCCACTTAGCAACAAGCACACCAGTCGTTCCAGAGGAAGCCGTTTCAACCAGTTAGAAAACAGGTCAAACTTCGCTGTGGTTCAGAGCCCCCCCCCCCACCCCCCTTCCCCCTAAAAGGAGACCAGTCACTCATCTCGTTAAGACAGGTCATCAGATGTAGTTCAGAGGCCCCACAAGCTTTCACATGGCAACATGTGAAAACTTTTTTTTTTTTTTTTTTTTTTAAATCCAGTGTGATTTGTACAGATCGGCTACAAACTCTGCAAGATAACCCACGCAGGGAAAACGGCCCGGCAACAGTTTTCTAGCATCTCGTCAAAGTATAATAAGGTAATAGCGTCTCCGCCATGCGTGTGTTTCGCTTGTATCAGTCATATATATATATACGAACACGCTAGTAAGTTTCACTGTTGTGCGCTACTGTGTAATTTTACGGTGACCGTCTTTTTGTCTTGACGAGGTGGTGGGGAAAACAATTGTTTAGACCACTAGGGTCTCGTGGAGAGGTCCATACTGTGGGGGGTCTTGCCACAGACCTAAAAAAAGATAGACCCACCGCCGCACGCTGCCACCGCTGCTTGCGAGTGTCGCTATCGCGGCCATCTTGCGAATACCAGAACTCAGAGGCTCTGTGTACAGGACGCCTCGTTCGAAATACAAAGTTCTTTAGAAAGACGTCATCAGAAATGTGACGTAAGATCAAGCGGACCAATGCTATGCGCGCTATGTAAACAGCTGATAGCGTCTGGCACTTCCAGGTACTCGCAACATGGCGCGCGGCGGCGTCACACTTCCAGCACAGCAGAGGGTCTATGGGTCATGCACACACAGTCTTTGAATATCCGGACGCCCAGGTGCCATTATATTAAAAAGCGGCGCTCTGCGGAAAGAGAATCGACCGACGTCTAGATGGAAATCGATACTGCCTTTAATAATGGAGCGGCTGCCTGCCATCTCCCCCTGTTGCTGTCTGTTGCTCTTGGCATTACCGCGCTCTTTATTATCCCTCCATCGCAGTGTCCGGCTGATATTCTACCTCCATGCAGCCGCTTCGTCATTGTCCGTTTGTCTCCTGTTGTCATGTCCCTGGGTGAAAGCGGAGGCTTTCTGTCAACATCGAGGAGTAATGGTGCGTAGAGGAAGAGAGAGAGGAACGCGGAGGCAGTGCTGGGAAAAATCCTTAAATATGAATATTCCAAGATCACCAGAAGTTAGTTTTGGAGCAACGCTCAAAATAGTCTGTTTGAATGATAAGCAGTGTTTTGAATGCACTACACTGCCGTCTGCAGGTTGTGCGAAGGAAACAGCAAATTAACCGGTCCCCGTAGTGTAGTGGTTAGCACTTCGGACCATGGACCGGGAGACCCGGGTTCGAGTCCCAGCCGAGGCAAGCGGGATTTTTCATAGCGGGTGTGCTATGGACCAAGTGGGGAGGCTGTTGCCACAGAGCCGAGATTCACCCACTTCACGGGTGCGACTTTGGGGGTGCTTCCCTTGGTATGACACGTCTTATGATGTGGATGATTACACGGCCGGCACCGCAGGTGCCGTAGTTCCCAATGCCGGGATATTTATGAAAGGAAGCGCGGAATGCGTCCCAAACCACACGGACCTCCATAGCATCATCTTGCCATCATCATCATAAAAATTGCCCCAGCTTTTGAGTCCTCCGTGGATTCCACCCATGACTTTGGAGGAACACCACTGGAGCTGACAAAAAGAGTTGGGGCAGCCAAAAAAAAACAACAACAAAAAAAAAACAACAACCCCAAACCAACCAACCAACCAACCAAACAAACAAACAAACAAAAACAAACTTCAGATTATTCCGCTGAGCGTCTGACCGCAACGCTAGCTGACTCCTCGATTATTTATTTATTTATTTTTGCGTCGCATGAAGCCTTTTGTTGGCTCTGCGCCAGCCTGTGAGATGCTGTCACTGTTCAGGTGTCTAATTAGTACGATGATAGACACTACCAGAAGACGGAGCCCAGAATGGCCTGTGAGCAGAGAATTATACACATAGGTAGATGGACCTTTAAATGTTCCAGGTAGACTACACCCACGCTTTCATCTCCTGCTTACCTGGCTTTCAGTATTCGCAGGATTGCCCCCAGAAGGTCGTTCTAAATGTCCCTCCAAGAAAGGCTGGACCATAGTAGGGTTTATACACGGGAGATTCTTAAGCTTGGGAATATGAGACTGCTTTTGTTGGAATGTTGGCAAACTAGCTGTCGTGGTCAGTTTGATCCGTGAAAGGTACGGTATACAATTGCTTCGCCGGCATACCTGCAGTCTGTGGACAGTGCACCAGCCCCTACTCCCCCCTCCCCTCCGGTCTTTTTTTAACACCCCTCCCTCTCTCCCTCCCTCCTGTTGACCTTTCGTCATTTTTTTTTTTTTTTTTTTTTACCCCTGGTCACCGTTAGAAGCTTAGGGTCTCGACCCATCGCCGCCCTTTGAACTTTCACCCCGAGTCACATGACAATGGCGGCCGGTCACTCTCCTGCTCCTAATTGTGGAACTAGAAGACACCCCAGACAGTTTTCATTACACCCGCATTAAGTTGAGGATCGTCTTGAGCAATATTCCCTCCATTAGATCGACACCCGGGGATAAAAGAGGAAATTCTTCACACCGTGTCAACGTACATGAATATTTCGTGGGGGATATTTCAGGAATAATCAGTAGATCCCTTATAGGCTCAGTTTGCGCCTACCACACTTTGGTGGTCTTTGCAGACTACGAACTGGACACTGCAGACTGCGTGCCCACCTGTGCCGCCTTGGGCTGTCACACTCACCAGACTGTCCGTGCGGAACAGCCCCTCAAACCCCGGAACACATTCTGCAGTCCTGCCCCCTCTTCAAAGAAGCAAGGACACAACACTGGCCGAACGGAGCCACACTGGCAGAGAAACTCTGGGGCAGCATAACAGACCTCTTGAAGACCACTGCTTATATAAAGACCACAAACCTAATCATCTGAGGCGGAGTCCAGAACAGGGAACGCAGAAGAAGAAGAAGAAAGAAGGTGGTCTTTGCAGTACATTTTTTTTACAAGAGTATTAGACGACAGCTCCGTCTTGTCAAAGAAGGGAGGGGGTCGGAAGTAAATGGGGAAAAGGTACGAAGTGGGTGTTTGGGGTTTTAACGTCCTTTTCCACCACACACGGGTGATATCAAAGACGGGGCAACGAAGAAAAAGCCAGCACAAATATTTGGCCCCAGCCGGGATACGAACCCATTTCTCAACACCTGTCTGAGGCGCATCTTCAACATCCGATGGCCAGAGAAGATCCGGAATGAAGAGCTGTGGGAGCGAGCGGGGCAGGAACCAGTGGCCAAGCAGATCCTGCGGAGGAAGTGGGGCTGGATTGGACACACCCTCAGGAAGCCAGCATCCAGCACCACACGCCAAGCCCTGACATGGAACCCGCAGGGGAAAAGGAAGAGAGGCCGGCCTCGCAACAGCTGGAGGCGGGACACTGAGGCAGAGCTATGTAAGCAGGGGACCAACTGGACTGGAGTGGCAAGACTAGCCCAGAACAGAGTGCGATGGCGAAGGGTTCTCGATGGCCTATGCTCCATGTGGAGCCAAGGGCCCAAGTAAGTAAGTAGGGATACGAACTCAAGACCCGAGAACTGGAAGTCCAGCGCTCTACCATTCGGCCACCCCGGCTCCCCATCAAAGAAGGGAGAGGGTTGGAAGTAAATGGGGCAAAGGTGCAGAAACCTTGCTACCGTAATACTGTTTTCTTGGCTGGCCAGGACGCTGCAGCCTTCTGAGATGCAGTTTCAGGATCGATTCTGTCTCCAAGATTAGAGAGCGACACACAGGGGGAGACTAATTGCAGGGAAGGTGTGTGACGGCCCGGTCAACACCAGCGCACGATTCTGTCAATACACCCGCTCCACCGACAACAAGCTCCGGAATGTCATGCAGCAACAGTCAACAAAACCTGAAAATGCTTCTCAGATACAGCCTTTCAGCCGCGTCTTGGCAGCGGCATTTCTTCACTCCGTTTTCAATACACCCGGGCTAATGTTGGGCTGTTATAAAGAGGGGAGGGGGGGGGGGGAGGGAATGTAGCCTGGCAGTAGCGGAGGAATTTCAAATTCCTGCCTTTCACGGAGACCTCACAGCGCATTAATTTCCGCTACTCCATTTCCCGATCTGAATGGTGGAAGCCTTTGGGAGAACGGAGCAAGTAAGGTTGGGGGTCACTGGTCAAATGGATCTATGCTATCTTATCCAGCGGCAGGGGCACATCCCTCGACCTCACAAAACACTAGGCGCTCATCTATATCTGGGTCTGTCTACACACCCCGGTACACGGGGAGTAATCAAGATGGCGGAATGCCAAATGTTTTGGCGACGACATGCATTCTCTCAGGTAAAATGAATGAAAGGCCCAAATATTTCAGATATTTAACCACAGGCTCATATTTCGTTTCGAGCTCTTTTACAAGCCTAGGCGGCGAGAGGCCTGTCGGTAAGACTGTGACCAACCGATCAGTCGCAGAATTAAAATGTCGACCGCTGGCGAATTAGCGTTGCATCGCATTTACAACTTACTGTTCACTGAAGGGGGTAATACTACCATTTTTATGCTCTCGGATCATTCTGAGGTGTTTCCGTGGTATCTGTCATCACACCACTTACACACCTAGACAGTGACAGCGTCTGTAATGCCGACACTGAGCCAACAGAAGCTTACTCGATGACGCAGCGACCACATCGAGCGCCCAAGTAGTGTTGCAACAGTCGTAGAATTTTAATGTTCAACCGCTCGCGCAGAGTATCGCACTAAGAGCTGTACTAATCATCAACATGGCTTACTTCGAGCGAACGTCCGCGCTGACGAACGAAACTATTCCAAAACAGAAGGTGGCATAGCCAAGATGGACTTAGCCCGTTTAAGATACGAGTATTGTATTTGGAGTGTACAGGGACACTCAGCACTACTGCTCCAAAAATATAAGTTGGTTTCTCAGTTTGAATCCCAAGAGACAACGCGTTCCAAATATTTTGAATTCTCCAAGGTAAAAGTCACTTGAATTATTTGAAATATCAAACACAATCATCTCTGCACCAGATCAAAGTAGCACTGGAAGAACTCCCCTGCCATCTTCATTACCACCCCGTGTGTTGTGAGGTAGCGATGACTGTAGTGAGGAGGTGGCGAGCCAGGTAACGCAGCAATGCCTGCTGTTTATCTGGCCGCGAATGGAGGGGAATCATCAGTGATAAACACGGCCGCCCGCCTTTTGTGACGGAATTATGACGACCCGTGCAGGTGCATGGTATGTCTTGGTAGTAGAGGAAGGAGCCATGCCAGACATTGCAAGACATTCTGCATGTCACGATGAAGCGGTAGTCAGTGAACGCGATGCACAGTCTTTACTTCCTCTGCTGATGAAAAAAGGTGTGATGGCGCCGCGCGTGCATGCACGTACTGGAAGGAACCTAGATGTAAAACGCAGGCAGAGAGAGAGAGAGAGAGAGAGAGAGAGAGAGAGAGAGAGAGAGAGAGAGAGAGATGATGATGATGATGATGATGATGATGATGACACGTTTATTTCAGGATAAAGTTGTTAGGCAACGAGGCCTATCTTACAAACTGTCCTGCTCAATCACTACTTGGTAAACTACATTCTATTGAACTACAATCTACTTCTAGAGTCTAGTCAAGGATCAAGACAATAACAATGGGAGTGTAAACAAAGACACGATTGTGCTTAGCTCTAACGTGAAACGCACGCAAACATAAAGGATATATCATATATATATCATAAACAATGCAACGGCAATGTGTTGGAATGTGTGTACTAGATAAAGTGTGCTTAGATCGTGCAAATAAACTAGGACACGTTCAATGACCGGATGTATAATGTTGTGGCTTTCCTGAGAGAGAGAGAGAGAGAGAGAGAGAGAGGGAGAGAGAGAGAGATGAAACCTTAACAGTTCGAAAGCGGCGGACTGATAAACTGAAATGCATGCCAAGCAAAGGACATGTCTGTGACGAATACTAAGACATGAATAAAGCGTTTCCCCAAAGGCTGCTATTCGAAGTATTTTAGCCAATGCTTACGTAAACGATTCATTGTCATACCTAGCGAGCCTAAGGCCTTTCGGGAAACAACATACACCAATGCATATGATACATAATATAGCAACTCTCCAAGAGAACAAATAAGGCCAGTAATGGAACAGCGCTGGAGAAGAAAACTTGGGGCTTCATGAAGAACTTCTTGAAGACCACTGCCAACCTAGTCACCTGAGGCAGAATTCAGGGAACAAAAAGAAAAAGGACTGCAGGGAGTTCGAGGATCACATCTACCGCAGACGGAGAATGCTTGGAGGCAGGCAGAGAGAGAGATATATGCGCAAAGATGTATGCGGCTTGTGTGTGCATCACAGCGTGGTGAGGTTTCCAATCAATCGGCGGCACGCTTTGATCCCCCTAGCGCTGCTTCCAGCCACGGGCAATCAAAATGCCTTCCACAGTCTTGCAATATTACACACACCCACTGCCGTCTTCTCAGACCTGCAGTAGCAGCCCTGCTAAGCTACGGGGGTTATACTGGACTGATAGCTTGGACCGGGGCATATATTGAAATAGAGTCAAAATTGAAAGAGACGCAAGTGACCTCCCTTTAAAGTTCTGCCTTTAATTGTGACGTCAGTTTGTCATATCTCTAGAGCCTACAAGTCTCATATGACCCCTCCCCCCCCTGCCCCCCCCCCCCCCGCCACCCCCTCCCTGCAAAGCAGGAGTTTAATTCTAGCTCGGGAAGTAAGGGGATCGGGGTTAATGCACTCGTGGACGCTCGGCTGCGACGCAGTACTGGATATGACTGCCATTGTGTTTGACCTTTGGTGCATGCCAGCGCACATGTTGAGCCATAACACTGAACTGTGACTTCTTTGTCACGGTAAATCGAGACGTGCGCATTAAGTTATCCTGTTTGGGTGTGCTGCGAGAAACGTAATCAAAACCTGCATGCAAAACAGTGGGAGAATGTGGTGGATGACACATCCTTACCCCCCCCCCCCTTCAACACACACACACACACACACACACACACACACACACACACACACTGTAACACACACACACACACACTGTAACACACACACACACACACACACACACACACACACACACACACACACACACACACACACTGTAACACACACACACACACACACACACACACACACACACACACACACACACACTGAAACACACACACACACACACACACAAAGAGGACGCAGTAGCCAACAACAACAACAACAACACCACACACACACACACACACACACACACACACACACACACACACACACAAAGAGGACGCAGTAGCCAACAACAACAACAACAACACACACACACACACACACACACACACACACACACACACACACACACACACACACACACACACACACACACACTCGCCGCCTGCTAAAACCACTGTTCTGTGGCTGCTTTCAGCCGGAAGCCATAAAAACCTCACCGACGCCGCCCGTGCCAGAAATTGGACATGAATAATACATGCACAACTATGTTCCATTGATCCACTTCACCGCGCACTGGATCGCATTAACCATTTTGTGTACGTTAACCGCAGATACGGCGTGGCCAAAGCTAAGAGCACACAGGTAGGAGACATATTTGACTCTATACAAGCCCATAAAAAAACAAAAACAAGGAGGAATGGCCCCATGCCATAAAGTTGTTTCTCCAAATTTCAGTTATTTTGTGTGTTTATTATTGCCGGTGGGTCGTGTCCCCCACCCCCCCAGGTCTGCGAGACCTACCAAACACACTAGATCCGCTCCGCTATAGGGGATCTAGAATCTTAGGGGGGGGGGGGAGAGAGACTTTGACTTTGATGCTTTATTTAACAACGGTATAAGATGTTGGTTACAATAACCATTTTTCAAACTTGCCGTTGAACACTAAACTACATACGACATAATGGTAGTACAAAATCACAAGAGTATTAAGCACACGGAAAAGCAAACCAAAAGTAACAACAACAGCAACAAGTACACACACAAACGAACAAAAGGATAGGACAGGGCTGAGGGATACGCAGGCAACCAAGCTATTATGTACACAATAAATGATAAAACAAAAATCTCCAACAGTAGCCTTAGCAATAGACGAAGTGGGCTAAATTGTGCGAATGTACACGCATTGGTCATGGAGCTAGAAGGTTAGGTGACAAGTGTTTACAGTGAGGATAGCAAATACTTGAGGAGATCCTCTTTAAAACCTGCGAGCGTTGCCCTTGCTGTGATATGAGAGAGAGAGAGAGAGAGAGAGAGAGAGAGAGAGAGAGAGAGAGAGAGAGAGAGTACGCCATAACCAAACTGAGAAGCTGTCGAACCGAAATTTCTTTCAAAATTTCATACACCAGTCTCAGCACATAATTATGGTTTGCGTTCTGTATTCCACCTTGTAATTGCTATGCGCCCCTCTCATGAACTTACTGACCGGCAAGTGTTGTGTAAATTTCAAACCCAGTCTATCGTATCATGGAACACAGTTTTCAGTTCTCCGCAGGTCTTGTTTGAAATGTAAGCGCAGTTTTTTTGCGGAGCTAGGGAAATAACATCCTGTCTCTTTATGTTCGCCCCGCCAAACGCACTGCACTTTAATGGGCCTGGCTTTTGAAAGCCAAATACCTATTCGAAAAACTTCCCACCGACCCTAAGACCTTTTCTTGTCGTATGCGGAGAAATGTTAAAAAAAAAGAGGTATAGATGGGGATATAATGTGTGTGAGGAAATTGGGTTTCCCGCTTATACACTGAATGGTTATAGCTCGCAATGGGTTTGGGGGTTTGGGGTTTTTTGGTTTTTTTTCCCTCTTGGATTATAGGAGAGCGTTTGTGCGATGGGTGCTGGGTTAAAGAGCCGAATCAGGTGAGCAAATACCTCTGTTTATACAGGCTGGCCCTTAAGGACAGGTATTAAAAGCTGTGTTTTTGAGAGTGAGTGAAGATTTTGACCTGTGTAGCCGCCCGTGAATGAGTGCACTAGTGTCATGGGAATCAGGTTGCCTTAGCATGTTCGTTGGTCTAGACACATGTCAAAATGGATGAATTTGTATTGAGCATGTCATAAGAACGTCTTGCGTATGCTCAAACTGTTCTTCTGGTACTTTCTCCAGTGCAACAAAATAAATCTGTTTAAGCCAAAATGGATGATATTTCTTACCGTCATTTGGACGAAAAATTGCTTACGCGCCATTCATATGACAAGCGCATGCACTCTTTTACCATTAATTTGACAGTAGGTATAATGACATTGTATTGATGGAATTTTTTGGGGGGAGCAGCATTCTTTTTAGCAAGAGCCCATCACTTGTTGATGGGTTCTTGTTATAACTTTTATTATTGGTTTTGTTGTTGTTGTTTTTTGGGTTTTTTTTGCTGCCCCAACTCTTTGCCTGTTCCAGTGGTGTTCCTCCCAGGTAATAGGTGGAATCCACGGAGGGCTCGGTAGCTGGGGCATTTTTTATTATTATTATGCATGGTGATTGAGATGAGGATGATGGTAAGAAGATGCTATAGAGGTCCGTGTGGTTTGGGACTGCGGGACAGGGCCGCATTCCACGCTTCCTTTCATAAATATCCTGGCATTAACCAGGCCCGGGAACTACGGCACCTGCGGTGCCGGCCGTGTAATCGTCCACATCATAAGACGTGTCATACCAAGGGAAGCACCCCCAAAGTCGCACCCGTGAAGTGGGTGAATCTCGGCTGTGTGGCAACAGCCTCCCCATTGAACCCATAGCACACCCGCTCTGGGTAGGAGCCGACCTAGGTAGGAAAAATCTCGCTTGCCTCGGCTGGGACTCGAGCCCGGGTCTCCCGGTCCATGGTCCGAAGTGCTAACCACTACACTACGGGGGGCCGGTTTTGTTGTTGTTGTTGTTGTGTTCTGCTTAGCAGCAGGCATTCAGACTTTCCAAAACCATTTTCTTTGTATGTACATGTACTGAATGGTTAGATACATTGGCACGATTTCCATTCTGTGCCCTTTGAACGGCTAATTGTTCACTGACGATAAGACGTATAACGCGGTGGAAAAGAGGTCGACGACCCAACAAATGCAAACAAATTTCAATGCTCACCAACGACTGAATGGAGTATCTATCACAGCAAGATACCGGGTTACAACGCCACGTATAACACATACGTAACTCATTAGCCACCCGAACGTCAAGACAAAGAGAGCAGTTAAAGGCGCTTCTGCTAAGATTACTATCGTCCGGGTGAGTGAGTGAGTTTTTAGGGCTTAAAGCCGCGCAAGCCACAAAGACTAATTCCGGCTGAGTGTGCCTGCACTACACGGGGGGGAGGGGGGGGGGGGGGGGGGGGGGGGGGGGGGGATGTAACGTTGGACAAAGGATGCAAACTGGTCTACGGGGCGGTATAAACCTAGGACATGCAGGAGACGCTGCACCTTCATGCTAATTTATCGAACTCCCGATTTACTATCGTCCGACTTTTTGAACAGTTGCGCTAGTGAGTGCTCCTGTGCGCTCGAAACAGTCCATTGAAATGATAAATAGAGCTCGTAATGCAATACTGCTGACGCCTGCCGACCCCTGCAAACGAGAACTGCAACGACCCAAACGCTGGGTTGTGGCAGACGCTGTGCTTGTCGGCATGCGTTTCGACTGTTCTGCACTGTGCTCAGTACCAGTCTGTGTGAGGCTGTTACTGTATTTTTGGTAAGTGGTGCGATGCTAGACACTTCCAAAACTGCTCCGGGCCCTTGATGTGCGACTTTAAATGCTCGTGTTGTGAGTTCGAATCCCGGCTGGGGCCTGATATTTGTGCGGCCTTTTTCTCGTTGCCCCGTCTTTGATATCACCCATACGTGGTGGAAAAGGACGTTAAACTCCCCCCCCCCCACACACACGTACACCCCTTGATGCGCCTATTCAGCATTGACAATAGTTTTCGTTATACGTGATGTAAATACACATAATTGTAGGTTCATTAATAAGAATATGTTTCAGCTTTTTGTGACTGAATACACAAGGTCAAACTTAGCAACCACCTGCAGTACCTTTGACATGCCGTGTGTGGACTACCTGTTGCTACCCATTTATACCTATTCGAAAGCTGCCCGAATCTCCAGTGCTTTGTAAATTAACCAAGACCAATCTCTTGCCTGACAGACATGTTGCGCTTTCATGATTTCCGTAAAGGCATTCGTTTGATGAGCTTTTTGCACATTTTTCAACCGTTTGTTGTTGTTGTTTTTTTTGTTGTTTTTTTAATCTATCGACATGTCGGCAGACGGACTTTCAAGGGTATCTCAGCTTTCGTTTGTAGTTTTACCTGACGAGAGTAACTGTCGAGTGTGGTGGCGGGGTTTGCGATTGCCCGTATAACTTTCCCCTCCCGTCTCACTTGCCCTCGGGCAAGTCACAGCGCCTGTTCGTCATACTTTCCCGTCAGACAGATAAAACGCGTTTAGCATAAGTGTACTGGCTGATCTCATCAGTCGCTGTGTATTCGCTCGCACCGATTTCCTGTCGCACCTTTGTTCAATTCTTGTCACGGCTGTTCTGACCTTTTGTCGTTAACGCGAACCTGTTGAGAGTACATACTCAGCGTAGATCTTTATTTACGTTGCAAGTGCTTTCTTATACATCAACATCAGAGCATTTCGTTGTCTGTTTTTGTTGTTGTTTTCTGCCTTCCTGCCGTTATTTCATTTTCGAGTTGGGGTCATGCGTAGTTATGTCTTTGTTGGTATATCACCGATGTAATTAGAAGACGATTGTACTCTAGTTCAGTGAAGTAAGGGTGTAGAAGGACAGTAGGTAAGATGGGTTTCATTGTCTAACATCTCTGTCCAGAAATGGACATCATGACATCTCTCTCTCTCACTCTCTCCCTCCCTCTCTCTCTCTACCACACACACACACACACACACACACACACACACACACACACACACACACACACACACACAGAGTCACACACACACACACACACACACACACACACACACACACACACACACACACACACACTCCATCACGGTCATAACTCCGACCACGCTCAGTGCCACACGTTATAAGTACCCGTGAGCCACCAGGCTGTCAACATGTGTGCTGTATCGTGTGTAAAGCGCCTTTGAATTCAAAGTAAGCCGTGAGCGGCCGCTCTCCATGTCACCCCAACACCTGCCTGACCTTATAAACCCCGCACACCGGCCTTAGTCATCGCCACATGCCTTCGCCTTCATATCAAGAAAAACGCCGCCTCAGCATTTTTTTAAGCGGACTATGACCGGCATGTTTAAAGGAGAAAAAGAAGGGGTGGGTGTTTGGGGGTTTAACGTCCTTGTCCACCACATACGGGTGATATCAAATACGGGGCAACGATGAAAAAGCCAGCACAAATATCTGGCCCCAGCCGGGATACGATCTCACGACCCGAGCATTAGAAGTCCAATGCTCTACCATTCGGCCACCGCGGCTCCCCAGGAGAGAAAGAATGGCAAAAGCAGTCAGTGACGCTGATTTTTTTTCCACAAGGGTGCTATATACAAGAAATATTTCAAAGACAATGAAACGGATTTTTGATGTTTGGTGCGCCTACATTTTCCACGACAAAGGCCGTCTCACCATTCTTAGAACAACAGGGTGGGTAAGTGGGTGTTTGGGGGTTTAACGCCCTTTTCCACCACATACATGTGATATCAAAGACGGGGCCACGATGAAAAAGCCAGCACAAATATCTGGCCCTAGCCGCGATACGAACTCACGACCCGAGCATTGGAAGTCCAACGCTCTACCATTCGGCCACCCCGGCTCCCCCTTAGAACAACAGACTTTTGCATTGCTCCATACATACAAAGCGGAGAGAAATATACTGGACTTTTACACTTATCACGATCCGCATTTTGTTTTGGCAGTCTACGATAGTACAGGGAATAATTATTTTGCCTTTAATGACGAGATTTTTACAAAGTTAAATGAGTTTTAAAATGGAGGGCTTTGCAGAAACGCCTCCGTCTGTGTGCCGCGTGCGCGATCGTGAGTCTGTGCGTTAGTGTGCGTGCGTCTGTGTGCGTGCGTGCGTGTGTGTGTGTGTGTGTGTGTGTGTGTGTGTGTGTGTGTGTGTGTGTGTGTGTGTGTGTGTGTGTGTGTGTGTGTGTGTGTGTGCGTGCGCGCGCGCGCGCTGTGTATGCGTGTTTTTTAACGCCCGTTACGACACGCCCCGCAAACAAGACACGGAAGATGGGCCGAGCTATCGAGAGTAGAGTAGGATGCGAAAACACCTCAACGTGACTTTACAGCCAAAACCGCATCAGGTCAGCTTGTCTTGGCGATGACCTGATCAGCCCTGCCTCAGGTCTACTTCCCGCTCTCTTTTTTCTCTTTCCCCAGTTTTGAGGGGGAGTGGTGTGTACTCGGCTTTTATCTTTGTGACCGGTTATATCTGTTGACCCAATAGCCAAGGCTCTCGCCGCAACATACCTGTATTGTACCTGTTGGGTATAGAGTTTGAAGGGCGAGCGATGGGACAAACCCACACTTTGAAGGGGGGGGGGGGGTGTTTGGGGGTTTAACGTCCTTTTCAACCACATACGGGTGATATCAAAGACGGGGCAACGATGAAAAAGCCAGCACAAATATTTAGCCCCAGCCGGGATACGAACTCACGACGGACCCGAGCATTAGAAGTCTAACGCTCTACCATTCCCACACTTTGAACTATCGTGGAATGCAGATACATGCTTAAAGGAATCGAACCTAATAAGGTTTTCTCGGCAAGCGATCTTGTTTATCTCTCGCGATAGTAACCCCTCCCCCCCCCTCCCTGCTCCCCCCTCCCTGCTCCCCCCTCCCTGCTCCCCCCTCCTGCCCCCCCCCCCCAAAAAAAAAAAAAAAAAAAGGAAGAAGAAGAAGAAGAAGAAAAAACCCAAACCCCAAAACATATCGCTTTTACATGAAGCACACACCGACCACACTATCATTAGCTCAATAGCCTCCTCGATTTGCCGTTGCCAAATTTGGGGAAGCCTCCCGATCGAACACTGCAATTGAAATGTTCCGCGGGGTGTAATGTCTGTCTGGCATTGATCTATAGGCACACACTAGCGCCAACACACAGGCCACCGGGGATAGGAAGTGAGTCAAGGACTGACCAGAAATAGCGACCATTCTATCGTTTATTGTTCTTGGGTTTTTTTGGGTTTTTTGTTTTTGTTGTTTGTTTGTTTCAGCGGAGGTAGTTGACTCGCATGTGGCAGCGGAAGCACTGTCTTTGATTGCAGTTTCCATCCGCCCCACAGATTACAGGCACATATGGACAGATGTTTTTCAAAGGCCCAGTTTTAGGCTCAGATGCCGTTCTGAGCTGATGAGTTGTGTCTGACATCGTTCCAGTTCGGCACCTGCACACTGAGAGCATCTCAAATGCTGGCGCCGAGCCAGAAGAAGATAACAAGGACTGGTCGAGAGGTTTGCGGCACGACTAATCGCTGAGTAGGAGATTGAATTTTTTGCCGCTTCTCTGAGCTTGTAGACCGCACTGTATCGCGTTAAGAGCTCTATTAATCATTAAGGTAGACTATTTCGTACGTGTGGACACTCTCACGTGCGAAACTGTTCCAAACATAGGTTGGCTTGTGTGAGGCATAGTAAACATAACAATAGCGAGTGTCAGATACTTTGTTCTCCCTTTCGGATTGCTTCCCCTGTGAAAGCGCGTCGCCGCGGTGCTGTGCCAACCACCAACCTAGTTGGGAATTTTACTAAGGACGGACAGCCGGAGGACCCCGGCGGAGAGTAACCCCCGATGAGCAGCCCGGAAGTCAGGAAAAAAACTTGTATATCACAGCGCGACCATCCTCCCGCTATATTTGGCCCGTACGTCTATGTATAGACAGCTTATCCCTCCAAAGGTATGTTCCAGGTGTTTTTTTTTATTTTTTTTATACTACTTTATTATCCCTTTCGGGAAATTCGGGCTGCTTCGCCGCGGTGCAGCGTCACCCAAGACCTATCATATATATATTATCATATATAATTTTGCTGGGGGAGGAAAGCCGGATAACCCGGAGAAAAACCCCCGCCCCATTGAGCAGCCAGGAAAAGCCCGTGTCACATATCACATGCACGTCTGTCATTGGATACTTTCAGAACAGCTCAGGTGCACGCTAACTGAAGCGGAGTAGTAACAGTTGTAATGTTCATGAAACACCAGTGATGAAGGAACTGTCAGCGAGGGGGAAAAACACTGCTGGCTTGTTTACACGTATTACTAGACGTGGCGTAATCCTGGAAAACTCATTTCCGAAACCACTTAGAATAATTGCGCGCATGAAACCAGATAAATCAGAGGAGAGTGGCCAGCGCTAGATGATTTGTCGGTCGCTTCTTTGCGTGTAAAGCGCGCGCGCGCGCGCGCGCGCGCACACACACACACACACACACACACACACACACACACACACACACACACACACACTCTCTCTCTCTCTCTCTCTCTCTCACACACACACACACACACACACACACACACACACACACACACACACACACACACACACACTCTCTCTGTCTCTCACACACACACGCACACTCTCTCTCTCTCTCTCTCTCACACACACACACACACACACACACACACACACACACACACACACACACACACACACACACACACAGAGACGCATGCACGCACGCACATATTTGACTCTTCCCTTCAGCTGATAATTTGCCCTGTGGGAGACCTTAGTACGTGCTCTATCAGCGTCACATCACGGCATTTGAGATTAGAGAAAGCGAAGGCACAGGTAACCCCCACAGAGCCTCATATTTTATTGACTCGAGACCTGTTCGAGGGGGCGAAAAAAAAAAAAAAAAGATGTACAGCGTGGAACTCAGTGACCTTAAAAACCGCATTGTACATAGTGAAAGTCCAGTCCGCAAGCAAGCCCAAGCAAACAACTACATTTGAGTAGAAAAAGGGCGACATGGATTTGAGAAGTACATACGCCCTTTTAGCACGGAAGTGCCCTCCGAAGTTGGTTTACTTACCAGCATGAGCTTATCACTGTCGCGTGTGGGCTGTCGGTCGGTTCGTCCTTTAACATGATCGCCACACCCGTTGGTAAGAACTCCCTGGCCTGTCCCCGAGTGAAATAACTAAGCACGACACTCCACAGTGACCGAAAACGACGGTCCGGCCTTGCCCTCTTCAGCGTTCTTCTGCAACGTTCATTCGACAGTTCCAGCAAAGAAGATACCAGCTTCGGCCTACTAGTCGGTCGGTTCTGGCAGCTGTACTAATACCACTTCTCCGCTAATACTAACAGAAGACGACACCACACTTGCAAGTACGGTATTGCCGCCGCGAAGCAAAGACCTTGACGGGATGGTCAATATTCCTTCGCAGGGTCCCAGCGCTGGTGTGTGCGTTCCAGAACGCTAGCCATTCTATCGAGTTTTCACTGGTTGATGAATGTTCCCTTGTCGGCCGGGCTGCAGACACACTGAGTCCTGGGAGAGAGAAAGTGGCCCAAGGCCGAATGCTGGTGTCAACTGCGGGTTGTAGTGCACTCAGCGGGGGGTTGACTGCTGGTAGAAAGGACAGGGTAGTGATTTTATTCCTCATAAACCGAAGCGTGTGTCTGTCGCTTTGGTCACAATTTCAAGGCAAAGCCAAACTTCCGTCACTTCTAGTACCATCCTTCACGATTGCAACAGTTGTTAGCCAAACAGCCGAAGACGAAAGCGTCAGCTTCTTTGACCAAGACTCCAATACAAAGTGACACTTCCGTCACAGGTAACTTCACAATCGCAGCAACTGCTTAGCAAAAACAACGTCACAGTCATCGAAGACCAGTGTGTCGTTTACCACGACTCCGTCGCCGGTAACTTCAGAATCGCAGCAGTTGTTAGCAAAACAGCGTCACCATCATCTAGGGCAATGCACCAGTCTCTTTGCATACACAGTTTCAAGACAAAGTGACGGTGACGTCGCTGTTGCTGCTACTTTCAATTGTTACTTGCAATTGTTAGCAAAACAGCGCCATCGATTCCAAACTAATTGTTCTGCTGTATAAACCACGGTATCTAATTTCAGTAAAGCTATATATACATATCTAACCGCCCATAAGGATACACAGTGCTCTCTTCCACTCTCACACTTCCAGCAATTTATTGGTGGCAAAACAGCGGGGCAAAAGCGGCTGTCTGGTCAAAGCTTCAAGACAAGATGCACGACGTTTTCGTTACTAACTGCTCTCACAATTGTGCAGAAACTGTTAACAAAACAGCGACATCAAGGCCAAAGCGACTGTCTCTTTGGTTACAGCTTCAAGACAAGGTGAAGGTGACGCCAAAGACATTTTGGTGAGGCTGCCATCACTAACACTCTCAAGGCTACTGGCAAAACAGCGCCATCGAGGCCAAAACTAATTGTTCTGCTATATAAACCACGGCGTCTAGTGTGTCCTAAAGATAAAAAAGGTTCGAGGGTTACACAGTGCTTCCTAATTCTACCACTCACTCCGTTACGTCTATCACCACCACTTTCACTATCGCAGCCTTGGCAAACAAAAACAGAGGCTATGTGTTGCGCCCACTGGCGTGCGTTTGTGCAGTTTCTGGCAACGAGCAGTGAGTTTTATCTGACCCTCCGTGCTCCCAGGCTCGGCGAAGATAGCTTTGAACTACCGTACACCTGACGGGAAAACAGGCTGAAGAATTCCATTATCCAGACATACTTCACGCACACAGTGGTGAGAGAACGCTGGGGACAGGTATTCTGGTTGCCAGTCTATCTGTCTCCCACGCAGTTAGAATCCTATGGATCTTTTCTTTTTGTGTGATGCGTTTCCTGCGTCGTTTTCTTGTGTCGGGGGCCAGACGCGTGGGGTCTCGGAGCGGGAAGCAAGGTTTCTTTTCCTGCGTGGTTTCTGACCAGGGCCAACTGTGCTGCCAGCGGTGATGCGGACTGACCCGATCAACACTGCCCCAAACGGACGGAAAATCGCGCTTGAACGCTGAGACAGAGACAGTCTAACATTAGTCCGGGGCAGCGTACAGTATTTCGCTTTGCTTGAATTTTCTAGACTGATGTGGAACTTGCACTGAATTATATTCATGCTTCCATTTCCTATTGGAGAAAAGCGACAGCGTAGTAGTTCATACTCGACTACCTATCCAGTGTAGAAAACAAGAGCGGGTTGTGTGTCAGAAGTGTTTGTTGTAGGAGCAAGTCGCTGTCATGTGATTCACTATATGTGCATGGCCCCGGAAGAACTACAATGGGACACACGTGCTAGCTGACCGTAACAGTGCATGTGTCCCGAATATTGTCCACTGTGGTCCCGGCTGCAGAAATGATGGGACATTGAATGAAATGATGGGATGTCGTATGCCCTGCATAGTGACGTTCGCACAAGTCGAGCGGGAAAGGAAACCAGGCGAGCGGGAATTGTTTGTGATGGAGCGTCGCTGCACGGGCGGATCGATCCGTCACGCAGACAAGTGACGGTGGTCACGTGACCGGTCTCGCTGTGTTCAGCAAGCCCCTGGGGCCATCAGCGTCAGGAAAGCAGGCACCGAGACGTCTGTGCCTGGAATCTGGGAACTGTGGAGCGCGGGCGCTGCGCGACACGGGATCCCTTATTCCTGGCTCCCCGCCGCTCATTCAACTCGTCTGGCGCGGTGCTTGATGTCTTTGTCCACTTTTCTGAATCTTTTTTTTTTCTTCTCTTCTTCTTCTTCTACCTTTTCCCCCGCTGCTCTGACGCTTCGCCAGTTTCAGTGGCATTCAACCTCAGACGTGGATGGAATCCATGGAGAGGGCACTTGCTGAATCTTGTGAACGAACTGTTGCATGCGCCGTTGCTCCTTTCTGCCATCAGTTCGCTTGGTTAGACACCCAGGACGCTGGTACCCAGTTCTGCAGCTAGATGTCACAGTTCTGTAGGTTTCCATTCACGTCGTACTGACTTTGAAGTGTTTTGAAGTGTTGCGTGCGCTTTCGCTTCTTCCGTCATCTGTTTCGTTTAGATGTCCAGAAATACCCAGTGTTGACGCTTCACGCGTGTGTCACAGTTTCGTAGCTTTTCATTCAAGTCGCAGTGGTGAACTGTGTTGGGTTTCTACGCCATTAAGGCCAATAGAATTGGAGATTCTCCAACCTGAGGCATAACATTCATATGAAAGTTCTTTTCGTGTGTGTGTGTGTGTGTGTGTGTGTGTGTGTGTGTGTGTGTGTGTGTGTGTGTGAGGGAGGGAGAAGGGAACTTCGTTGCCTTTTTCTTCGTTTTTCAGTTGTTGTTTTTTTACCCGTGTAGGGGGGCCGAGGCAGTCGATCGGTAGAGCATTGGGCGTGCAATGCTCTTGTCGTGAGTTCGAATCCGGGCCAGCAGCCAAACGGTTGTGCTGCGTTTACAACGCCGCCCGGTCTTTGTGGCGGAAAAGGACGTCAAACCCCTAAATACCCTACCCGTCCGTCTACCCATATAGTCTGAAGGACGCAGGCTTACCCATGCGAGTATCGCCGCCGCACAGCCCCAAAAGAATCTTGTCTTTGTCTTTCCAGTCACGCCTGTCTAATCCGTTTATCTCCAACATGCCTGCTTGTCTGGAACCCGTTGTACTGTCTTTATTGGTTGATTAGGGGGTTAGCTAACCCATCGGCAAAGTCCACGTCACTTACGGTCTAATATCCACTGACTACAAGGTCACCCACGGGTGTCAACCTCCGTCTCATTTAATTGTTTGCTGACTGAACAATCGCAGCCTTGCCAGTCCCCTCCCACATCACCATTCTCCCGTCTCGGGCCATTCGTGGCCTCTCCCTCTTCTCAGTTCCCCGCACTGCTCGAAATAAGTCCGCGTTCTCCATGCACACGGAGAATGCGGCGACATCGCAGTTTTCATTCGGATCTAATCCCGCCTGGCCTGTGTGTGGATCCGGGAGGATCTAGCCGGCCGGGGCTAATCCCTTTCTCCCACTCGACCAGGCAGGAAAATCAAATTTCACCCTGCCATGTTGTTGTCCTTGCCTTCCCGTCGTTCGGCCAAACAGCGCCTGCTGCCTGGTCCGACCTCACTCTCCCCCCTCGCAAGGGAGCTGTTCAAAATTCTCGACTCCCCTTCTGGTAACAGCCTCTGTAGACACTGGCCCCAGTCCAATGATAATTATGCGTAGTGACCTGCGGAGAAAGCCAATCAGTGAGAGCAGTGTGCTAGGTACGTCTCATTCTTCGCCTTGGACGTGTCATATACTCTTCTCCCCTTCGGTAAACAGCCTTGCATTTGACCCAGAAGCGTCGCCAGTAGCCGTGGTTTAACATCCCTTTTCGCCAAATAAGGGGAATGTCAGAGACAGGGCAACAAAGAAAAGCCAGCACAAAGATTTGGCTTCTGCAACCGGGATCCGAACTCACGACCCCACCATTGATAGTCCAGCCAGCTTTGCTATCCTTTCTGGCCGCGTGCATTAATGAGACACCTGATCAGTCAGATCACTTATTTGTTTTGCGTCATCCGAGCGCAGTCAGATCACTCCTTTGTTTACGCTTCAGAGAGCATAGATTCGGTTGGTTCGCGCACGTCCGTAGGTATGTGTGAAGCGTCTCTGATTGGTCAGACCGAGAAATTTCTCGGAGGGCCCCGCTTCTGCGACGATTTTGGGACAAACGTCCGCAGAGGTGGTTTAGGAGCAGGACTGGAGTGACAGCTTCCGAGAGAGGGGCAGAGAATGGGGTCCACCTTGGCTCCCTGTGTGTGTGTTTGTCCAGTTGTTTGTTGTGTGGATGTGGGTGGACTTGAAGGTGGGGAGTTTTCTGGTGCTGTGTGTCGCTCACCCTGCGTCTCGACGCCTCGCTAATACGGACTGATCCTTGGCGCGGATGTTGACAGCATTGATGTGGGGGAGGCATTGTCACAGAACTAGAGGTTTAGTTGTACATTTTGCTCTGTGGGCGTCGTGCTAGCGTGGGGCGGGAGTTTTGCCTTGCGTCAGCTGGAACTGAACTGTGAACGTGAAGTCTCGGTACTTTTCTTCTTCAACGTCTGATCGAAAATTGCCTCTGAAGTCGGCTTGTAGCTTATTTTCTGAATCCGAGAACACCTTTTCTAGCAGTTCCGTCAGGGTCAACAATCGCTTTCCCAGCACCCACGACTGACTTTGAAGACAGCCACCACGTGACCCTGCACTACGCTAAACTGACGCACGATTGACGAAGCCAGAGTCCTTGGCAACTGATCTGACTGTCGCCATCATAGTAGTTCTCAAAACAAGTCTGAAAAGATCTTCTAATGGCATCAAGATAGAGTAAATCAGGCCAAAACCTGCCCGCTTTGCACGCACGCACGCACTGCCACGCACAGCGTTGCACTTGCAGTGCATGCTATCTATGTGTCTTTTGTCTGTCCCTGTCTGCCTGTCTCTCTTTGTCTGCGACTGTCACTGTTCGATGAGCCCAGAATTTACTCTCGCAGGGTCAGTACTCAGTAGCTTCCATTGTAAGTAATGATTATGCACCACCAAACACCAAACATCCATCACCACCATTGCGCTGGAAGGCAGCCAACACTAACCTCTCACTCGTTTTCTTGAGTTCCTCTAGGTAACTAGAACTAACATACACCGCGGGCAGGGGCATCTCTGCCTAAATATACACTGAAAGCGTAGCTAGTAGACAACTATCACATCATCTTATGAGGTGGGGGTCGATCCATTCTACATCTTGAGAGCCAGTAACCCCTCTCCCCAGTAAACAGTACGGAGGGATAGTGGAGGTACTCGGCGTCTTGAAACTCCAGAATGGCCGGGGCGACCAGACTAACGTGACTATTCGGTAACTGACCCTACCATCAGAACACACACATTTAGTCTCCCCTTCCTCTGTCGACCGATTCCTTGCCCGCTTCATTTACTGATCCGACAAACAGGATAAAAGGCCGACCTACTGATGGTGGCGGTGTCTAAATAACCAGAGCAGCCTTTGCTGACTCTAGTGCCTACACCATCGGTCCTCATCTGATCTTGTCTGTGGTTCAGAGGTTCAGTACTCCGTAGGTAATAGACCACAACCCGGAAAGCGCCAGAATTGGGGAGGAGGTCCCATTGTTAACCTTGCACTGGGGAGCCCCCGCTTCCCTTCGCCTTGTTTTCCCTCCGTGTTGTTGCTTTTCTAAGGGCGTTAGGGCATAGAGGAAAAAGCACTTTTGGCTCTGCAACCGTCAACACTATTAACGGGATTGCGAAACGCAGTCCAGCCGTCTCTGGCGATACTTGAGTCAGTTTGGCTAACTTTTGGTTTCTACAAATTAAGTTTGCGTGTTTTCTCTAGAAAATGCGGACCAGGAAGTTGACCCCGTAAGAAGCTACGGTGAGAATTTTTGCTTTTTTGTGTGCAGAGATGTGGGCCCGTATGTAAAAGTCGAGGTTAATTTAATCCACGGCTACGGGCCTAACCGCCCAGACTAGGACAAAAGAAACCCAAAAGCAAAATTAAATTAAAAAAGGAAGCGGAGACTGAAAGGAAGAAAAAATCCTTCTATAAAAGCCGCTAGGCACCTTGCTGGAATGGGCCCGCTTCTTGATTTAAAACAAAAAACCACAGAAAATTTTAACCCTAGAGCTAGTTTAATTCGAGGTTAGGCTAAAAGCTCTAACCTCTACTATTACATGCAGGCCCTGTACATTACAACCTGATTCCTTTGCGTAGTTTTGACTTCTGTAACTAGAAATACACTGCTTGGCCCCTCAGTTGCGGCAGGTGCTGCATGCCACTGTGTCAGTTTAGCCGAAAGCTGACCAGAGTGTTTTCTCAAGATGAATCCAACCGGACTGACTGGCCCGGATCCTGTAACTTTGAAGCTATATACAGTGAACAGTTTTGCTGTTTAGTGTGCAAAGGTGTGTACGTTACAACCTGATTCCTCACCAAAGGGTGAGCCGGGGTGGCCGAATGGTAGAGCGTTGGACTTCTAATGCTCGGGTCGTAAGTTCGTATCCCGGCTGGGGCCAAATATTTGTGCTAGCTTTTTCATCGTTGCCCCGTCTTTG
>JACVVK020000018.1:200000-202500 GCA_018292915.2 Batillaria attramentaria | reverse complement strand
GAGAGAGAGAGAGACACACACACACACACACACACACACACACACACACACACACACACACACACACACACACACACACACACAGAGTGTGGGGGGGGGGGAGAGGCGCAATGCGGCTTCACTGAAACACACAAGACTGAAGTCAGAAGAAATGCCAACGGTCTCTTACTTTCCAGAGGCTTGATCGTTGTCAGTAGGTAGGACTTACCACACGGCAGAATTTACTACTCTCTTCTGCAGAAAGACGTGCACCAGAAGGATCACGGCCGGCATAGCCCACGTGCTTCCTCCAGTCTGTACCTATTTCCAGCTCTGCTTGATAACAATCTCTTGCCTCGACTGACGAACCCCAGAGCATCCGTTACTATGCACGAGCCTTCCCGAGGTGGGTCGGGGATATGTAGCGACTTCTTGTCATAACTACTCGGGCCACGACCATCTGGTCAGTAGTGTGAAATACCTGACCGGTTCCGGTAATATTGACTAGATGCAGAGGTCGCCTCAGTTAGAGGACTGAGAGAGCATGTCGTAGAATACAGTCATTCTGTCTGGTTGCAGCTTGTGTGTAGAATAATAATAATAATAATAATAATCGCATTAATATAGGCGCTTTATCCCAAATATTTTGGCTCAAAGCGCCGCGAGCTAAACCCAACACGCACGCTCACGTGAATCACACGCATTCTCTCACACACAGGACATAACGTATTACAATCACGTGGTGCGAAGGGTCAGCTCAGCTATTTAAATTTCGGAATTTAGATATGCATTTATTTTTCAAACTTGGTGGGCTGAACATTTCCAAAGCAGAGGGGGAGGAAGCCGGAGTACCCGGAGAGAACCCCCGACGCCGCCGATCGGCCCGAATGAACGGTGCCACATACGAGAAGGAAAAATTCTTTGCCCCGAGTGGGACCTCTCGCATTGGTGACAAGTCTCTTAACCACTAGACCACCGACCGCCCCGTAGAGTAGACGGGTATAAAAGGACTACTGTCACTGGATTACCCTGGGGTGATCAGTACTGATCACGCTGGAGTAAGAACCAGTCCGCATAGAACATTGAACACCAGGAAGCACCGAGCAACAGCGTTTAGTTTTCCGAGTACTCTGATCACTTAGTCAAAGCCGATTTTATGGACCGAGTTTAATAAACATGATTGTACCATTGCAGGTGCGCCCAAACATCTTGTCGAAGGATGTGAAAACTATCGTCACGTGGGATGTCAGGGTAATTACTCTCAAGGGATCATTGAACTGAACTGAATTGAATTGAACACTAACCTACAGCCTTTTGTTTTCAGTGTTGGTCATTCTGTCATTTTCATGGCCGAGGCTGACTTTATGCATGCAGAGATTGCAATTGCAACCGTGATTGTAACATGCCGGTACGCGCAGACCATCTCGTTGAAGCCGACTGGGAATCTGTTGGATGATCAGATTATCCAGTTGAACTTGCGAGTGGGATAGCCCAGCCCAGTAGAGCCGCCTTGGGCCATCAGCGCTCAAGTCCTGAGTTCGAATCCCTCGACTGGCTTTTTCCTCGTTTACCCCGTCTTTAATATCACCCATACCTGGTGGTGGCAAACTTTGTGAAACCCCCTTACCACATAGCCACTGAGTTAGCCAACCAACCCACCAACCAACCATTCAAATACCGTTGAGCTGTTCTGATTCCGCGTCCCACAATAGTGCTTGATGTCAGAGGCCATGTATATTTCGCTGCTGCGGAGTCGACATGCTTTGTGTTGATGTCCAGGAGAGGGAAGATCCTCAAGAAGCCGTCTGTCAGCGTGTGACCAGGTGCAGACAGTACATGTTTTGCTTCCGGCACGCGCCTGCTGAATGCCATTTACCCCCGGAATGCATGCACGGCGCGTTGTTGTCAGCCGTGGCGAGTGCCCAGACCAGATGCTCTGACCTGGCGGGATGGAGTATTGCATTGTTGTGGTAGGGCTCCTTCCTTGTCCATTTTAGTTCTGCTGCGGGGACTTGACGTCTTGCTTAAAAGTGTGTCTTAGTGTTGGTGCTAGCGTTCACACCAGGAGATCCATTTAGGTTATGCAAGTGTTTGGCCCCCGGCGTTCATACTACCCATTTGTTGCGTGTGCCAGCCGGGGTCAGTTATTCCACTATATCTTTTGTTGTTGTTGTTGTTGTTGTTGTTTTTGTAGACTAAACACGATGAGTTGCCAAGCCAGTTGTTTACATTACCACTTCTTCGTGTTCTTTGAACAACAGCAACAACAACATTTGCTCCCTTGTCTGATCCGTTTTGGTAATTGTGTGTGTGTGTGTGTGTGTGTGTGTGTGTGTGTGTGTGTGTGTGTGTGTGTGTGTGTGTGTCTGTGTGTGTGTCTGTGTGTGTGTATGAGGGGGGAGGGATGGGGACATCTAAGACATCCGTACTCATGCCGGATTGACCGAAGTGGAACAACAAAATCACAAATCACCGTAAAGGACATAATCTCTGTTGCCGTTGCTTGCATTCTGGTCAGTGG
>JACVVK020000018.1:195000-197500 GCA_018292915.2 Batillaria attramentaria | reverse complement strand
TGCGGCTGTTGTGTCAACAAGCAACTTTCGCTTGAGTAAGAGTTCTTCAGCTTTGTTTATTACAGCGGATTTCACACGAACACATGATCAGCGGTTCTATCAGTGCAATCTCTCTCTCTCTCTCTCTGTCACACACACACACACACACACACACACACACACACACACACACACACACACACACACACACACACACACACACACAGCTCGTATGTGTGTAGACTGTCCCTTGTATGTGAAATCGTGTTTTCAACTCTTTTTCGATCGATGCTCTAATTTTACCAGCTTAAACATTCCCAGTAAATTCTGAACCTCAGGTCTTGCGATAAACTTTTTTTTTTTTAAACAGCTGCTAAAATCAGTTAAATTCTATCCAATTTGAGTTAATTCCGTTGAGTTTTTTCTTCTTCTTTTATTCGTTTTATTTCAGTTAATTCAATTTCCCTGAGATTTTTTTTATCGCTTGTTTTCGACTCCCTAGTGCTCTGCTAATGTAAAAAGTCATGCCTTCAGCAATTCTTGGGGAGCTGGCCTCGATCCCTCAACTGAAAGCGCTGGCAAAGGAGAAACGATTGTGACAGCTGTCAGCGTTCGTGTCTCGCTTTGGTGCCGCTGACAGAAGTGTCACGCGGCCGATTTCCTGTGCTGTCGCTAGCGACCAGTTGCACGTGCCATGTTTCGTGCTGTTGCGACGCGCTTGTCAGAACGATGGCGTCACACACATGTATGTTGCTGACAGGCGAAGTGTTGAAATTATAAGTGAGAGTTATGCTGTCAGTCAGGACTTTCTACTCTGTCATTCCTTTTCCGAGGAAAATCCGTAATTTGATTGACCAATTTGTTTGTGCATCATGCATTTCGAGGGGTTCCCTGCGAGAACGTTCTATCTCTTTTCTTTCTAACCGTATCGATAGCACCCTTTGGCAGGGCAACCTCGATTTGTTCAAGCTGACCGGTTGTTCTGCTACGATGACCTGCGCGCATCAGTCTGTACACGGCGGAATCAGGAACCAGTTTCCATGGCACTTCCGTTCCGGGGGCCTCCCTACTCTTGGCCCTCACGACGACGCAAACTCGGGCTAACCGAAACCGAGCCGAGCTTAGTAATGCCTAAGAAGGAAAAAATCAAACTACTCGGTGACAAGGAAAGTGGACAGTTGCGAACAACTTTGAGGTCCCCGTGTTATTTCACAATGTGCACAGAAGCAGTGAAAACTGTCGCATTCACCAGCACCAGTACTGACATTC
Organism: Batillaria attramentaria; assembly: GCA_018292915.2. Lineage (NCBI taxonomy): Eukaryota > Metazoa > Mollusca > Gastropoda > Batillariidae > Batillaria > Batillaria attramentaria. The sequence goes on along the minus strand of JACVVK020000018.1, from coordinate 196,252 downwards.
TCGGCCTGTTTCGAGATTTTGACCTGCATGAGTACATTGAGTACATTGAGTAGTCCCCCGTGCATACATAGACCCGCAACAGTCAATCATTTCTCGTGGCAGCTTTGTGCTCCGCTGCGAAAAAAATGCGTGCTTGTTGCGACAAGGGATATTACTCATGCAGGTAATAATCTCGAAACAGCCGGCCGAGAACTTAAGTGTAATGGTGCTGGTAAATGCGACAGTTTTCACCGCTTCTGTGCACACTGTGAAATAACACGGGGACCTCAAAGTTGTTCGCAACTGTCCACTTTCTTTGTCACCGAGTAGTTTGATTTTTTCCTTCTTAGGCATTACTAAGCTCGGCTCGGTTTCGGTTAGCCCGAGTTTGCGTCGTCGTGAGGGCCAAGAGTAGGGAGGCCCCCGGAACGGAAATGCCATGGAAACTGGTTCCTGATTCCGCCGTGTACAGACTGATGCGCGCAGGTCATCGTAGCAGAACAACCGGTCAGCTTGAACAAATCGAGGTTGCCCTGCCAAAGGGTGCTATCGATACGGTTAGAAAACGGGAATGTTTCCATGGTAGAGGTTTAGCTGGCAGCTTTCCGGTTTGCAATAATAATAATAATCATAATTGTGTGTAGGCGCTTTACCCAATTCCTTAAATTGACGCAAAGCGCCGCGAGCTGAACCCAACAAGCACGCGGCTCACGTGAATCACACGCATTTTCTCACATGGTGGACATTTACAGTACGCTGGGTTAGCCTGCTGAGCAGTTTCAGTTTGAGATTTTATGAGCTGAACAATGACAAGGCAGAGTGGGAGGAAGCCGGAGTACCCGGAGAACCCCCCGAATGAACGCTGCCACGTACGAGAAGGAAAAATTCTTTGCTAAGAGTGGGTCTCGAATCTGACCTCTGGCACCGGGCTGGTGACGAAGTCTCTTAGTTATAGACCACCGACCGCCTCATAGACATCACGAGTGTCCCTTTTAGGCTTACTTATCACCGCCAGCAGCTAATACCCAGAAACTGATCATGAGATAGTACACCACTAATAGTCCACGCATATTAGCCTGCTTTTGGCTTCAGATTTCAGCCGAGGGTGGGTGGGTGGGTGTTTGATGGTTTAACGTCCTTTTCCACCACCAGGGTGATATCAAAGACGGGGAAACGATGAAAAAAGCCAGCACAAATATTTGGCCCCAGCCGGGATCGAACTCACGACTCGAGCATTAGAAGTCCAACGCTCTACCATTCGACCACCCCGGCT
>JACVVK020000018.1:180000-190000 GCA_018292915.2 Batillaria attramentaria | reverse complement strand
AGGCTGGAGGAGCAAGTACAGGTATTTTGTACCTGGAAGTCTGGCGAGCTTGCTCCGCGGGCAAACGTGGGATAAGAACGCTGACTCTGTTAGTACTGTGAGGCTCAGTGCGGGTTCGTTTGGCAAGAGTTGTGGATTGAGTGCGACAGTAACTTGTTTTCCTCATTCTGTGAATCGGATTTCTCATTTCTATCCTTCGCTTACGCGCATGCATGCAAGTAACCCGCGCCCCCCCCCCCCCCCCCGAAATTGTTGACAGAAGATGTGGAATTCTGGCAAGGCCACACACACACACACACACACACACACACACACACACACACACACACACACACACACACACACACACACAAGAGTACGGTCCATTCAACTTCTACCAGTAGTTAAAGCCACACACATGCTGATAGTGTGAGCAGGCAGAGTCCGGCCGAAACGCACAGCGTCTCAGTGCTGCTGTGTTTTCACACGGCTGAATTCTTCTTCCAAATTATTTCATGATCCTGATCTCAGGTCGCGTGCAAAGCCGGCTCCAGTTTGAACTTTCCGAGCTTTTACACTGCTAGCCCCTGTGGCTGGGGCCAAATGTTTGTACTGGCCTTTTTCTCGTCTAACCCTCTTTGATATCACCCGTATGCGGTGGAAAAAAGACGTTAAAATTCCCACCCACCTACCCACCCCACTACCCTCTGTACTTTGGAGACGGCAGATGTTCAGACGGAAACCCCCTCAGAGACACACCAAGAAGTGGCACTCGGCTGTTCAGCAATTCTGTTTAATTTACCTTCTGCTCCCAAGTGGCCGTCTCATTGCGTGGGCAGCTTCAGTTCCGTTGTCAGCCGCGCTGGAGCAGCAGGTGGCCCAGCGTGTGTCGTTACTGAGAGTGCTGGTCGAAAACATCTTGGTTGTCTCCTCCTGAGATCAGTGTCGGTGTTGACAATTTGAAAACTCGCGATGTACTGTTGTGCTGAAATTCCGGAACTGACGTGACAAGCGCTGGTCTTGTGTGGCCTTGGTTGGAACTTGGAAGTGAACTTGGGAGCAGGTGATACGGAGACGCGTGTTTTTGTGTTTGTCTCATGAATAATAAGAGATCTTGGAGTTTTATTATTTACTTACTTATTAACACTGACTGACTGACTGACTGACTGACAGACATGGGGAGCCGGGGTGGTCGAATGGTAGAGCGTTGGACTTCTAATGCTCGGGTCGTGAGTTCGATCCCGGCTGGGGCCAAATATTTGTGCTGGCTTTTTCATCGTTGCCCCGTCTTTGATATCACCCTATGTGGTGGAAAAGGACGTTAAACCCCCAAACACACACCCACCCACCCACCCGACTGACACTCTCTCTCTCTCTCCACTATCCTGATGTAAGCAGAAAAAGCATCAGAATAAAAGCCAAAAAAAGTGTACTTTAGAGAGAGAGAGAGAGGTGAGAGTACACTTATTTAACTTCACCACTAAGCACCAGTGACGCAGGCATACCCCCTTACAGGAGAGGTTAACTGCCTCATGGTGTAGGAACAGTAAACGTGTCTGCTGCAATTACTTCTCCTAAACGGCCAGCTTCAAGCACATTCTTCACAATACCACGCCCCACTTTTTTTTCTTTTTGTTTTTTACCTGCCGCAAAGGAGAGCTCACTTTCACCGTCTGTTTGGATCCGAGGGACTTGGCTCGGCTCGGCTGGCATCCTAGACAGGTATAAATATTGAAAACAGCAAAAGAGATGGTCGTTTATACACCTGCTATCTAGGAACGATCACTCAAGAGCAGGAGCCGGAAATGCACTACCACGGACGACGGTCAGGTCCCCGATAGCTCAAGTCTCTTCCATTGATTTGTCAGTTGGCTTCAGAGAAATTGAAGGAGACAGACCGAAAGAAAGAGAGAAAAAGTGCAAAGGTTTTGTTTTGTACGTTCTGTTGGATTTTCAATCAGGACTATCGCAGAGACGTTTTTGACTCAGAAGCTCAGGGGTAGCTCCTTTTCACTTAATTTTTTTTTCTTTGTTTGTTTGTCTGTTGTTGTTTGTTTGTTTTTTGGTCTCACTTTTTCGGTAGCCTAGATTGTTAGTTTATCTTTGCATATTATGTTTTGTTTTTGCTTTTGTTTGATCATTATTGTAGAATGTAGTGAGGACTTCTTGTAAGATAGGCAGAGATGCCTACAAGAATTATCCTAATAAACGTTTTATCATTATCATCATTATCAAGGTCTAAAGACACAGACAAAGAAAGATAATATTTGTTCTTCCTATTGCTGAGAAATTCTTGTGTTCCAGACTCTCTTGGCGTATATGCATCTCATCTCCTTCTCAGTCTGATCAGTCTTAAAAAAAAAATGCTTAGAGCAATCCCATATAAATAAGCAACCCATTCAGGCAGTTACTAATGTCAAACGCGACCCACAGTGTATTACATACGTCCGTGTTAGGTCACGTGTTGTGGTCTAGCTGTTGGTAACCGAACCAGCATCCGAGGTAGTCTGTAAACCTGGACTCCCCCAATCCTCCTGCAATAAGTTTGTCTTAGGCTCGTTTGACAGATCCGAGCAGGATGATACGGGCTTTTTTTCTGCACGAATCTGACTGGCCAACGCTAAAGAGCTTGGGAACGTGCCATGCAGGGGCGGAATCTAGATGAGCAAAGAGGATTATTGTATTTTTTTTGTGTGAGTGTTTAAGGCACTTTTAAAGAAATATCTTTCTTTTAAATGCACAGTTCATGCTTTTACGGCGTTTAAACTGTTCAAGTGGTCGCTGGAATCGGTCTTGGGGATCTCTTTTTGGGATAATGCTTTATCTTTTACGCTTGAAACACTTTGGATGGCGTCCGAACTCCTGAGTGTGTTTTTGCGAAGGCACAGTCCACCATTGACGGACGTGTAGAGGTGTGTGTGTAGATGCGGGACAGGAGAACTAACTATCCTTCAAAATTTAATGAGAAAATGGTTCACATTTTTTTTTACGCTGCAGGAGGTTTTCCCATACAGAACGCATTTTGTCGTCAGAGTGGTTCTGTGTTGTTTTGTCGTTGCTGATTCTGTTGTTCTGTTTGTTTGTTTGTTTGTTTGTTTGTTTGTTTAGGTTCAGTTAGTATTCAGCCAGTCGTAATGTGCCTCGGAAAGGGTTTGGGCCAAGAAATTTTTGGAGACTAAATCAAGAAAAGAAGAAAAAAAAAAACTTCCTTTTTTTTTGGGGGGGGGGGGGGAGGGGAGGGGGTAGTGGAGGGGGTGGGGTTGGATGTGGGTGTTCGGGAGTGTAACGTCCTTTTCCACCACTTATGGGTGATATTAAAGACGGGGCAACGAGAAAAAGGCCGGCACAAGTATGTGGCCTCAGCCGGGATTCGAACTCACGACTTGAGAATCGGGAGTCCAACGCTTTACCATTCAGTCGGCTATCCCGACTCCCCGGGGGTAGTGGAAAGACAGAAAGAATTCAATAATAACTGACAATAATTATAGTATCAAAGAATGTTTTTGGTGTCGCTGTGGTCTGATACTGTGCAACCAGACGGCACCCCTAGGAGTCCAAAAGTGGTGAGGATAGAAGGGAAGAGTTGTGCTCACCATCGCCTAACAGGCTTGAGATGGCCGCTCTGCTGTTTTTTTCCTATTTTTCCTAGCCTGCTTTTCTATGTACGTTTTTCGTCCCTGCCATCGTATTCGTCATGCTGTGGTGCAATCCGGCATGGCACTGTGTGTGTGTGCGTGTGTGTGTGTGTGTGTGTGTGTGTGTGTGTGTGTGTGTGTGTGTGTGTGTGTGTGTGTGTGTGTGTGTGTGTGTGTGTGTGTGTCTTTCTCCATATGTGTGTATTTGTACAGCGCTCTGAGCCAGCGTCTGCTGGGATACTGCGCTTTATAAAAGCAATTTATTATTATTATTATTATTAATTATGCATATCTGTCTGGTCCATGGTTTCTGTGCCTGGACGTGGATGCTGGGACAGTCGAGCGGTAGGGCACTGGATTGTCAGTGCTCGGGTCGTGAGTTCGATTCCTGACTGGTGGCCAAATGTTTGTGCTGGACTGTTTCTCGTTGCCCCGTCAGTCTTTGAATATCACCGTAATGTGGTAGAAAAGAACGTTATACCCTCACTCACTCAGCCACCCACCCAACCACCCTCTGTACCTGCTCGACCTCTATATGTGTTTTGCCTGTGACATACACATGGTATATATGAAGTCTTGGGTCGTGCATGGCAGGAATGCGTACGAGCACGCGAGAGGGCAGATGTACACCATGAAGATGACCACACCACTAGTTCTTGACATAGTATAACGGATGGAGGGAGACTGAGAAGGCGATGCAAGGCAAGGCAGAACGGATGGCAAATAGAGGTAGACAAAGCCGGAAAGATGAGGACCACAGCCGCTGAACCGATGCCGGGAGAAGAGAAGAGATGCTTATGTCGATGACTCTAGCTTTGGCTGAAATGGCCAGTTTCGCATAGTTTTGGCAGTACTGTGCCCTGCGTACGGTATCGCCAGCGGCCGTGTGTGCTGCGTGCTGTCTGTACCGCCTGCGACACCGTACACAGAGTTTTGAAGTCTTATTTGCGGTGCGCGCGACTGATTGGCGACCAGCACATCGGTTAGTTTGTTTGGTTGTTTGGTAGGGGGAGGGAGAAGCGAAAATACTGTATTGCCAGCGAGCTTGTGGTTGGCTTAGGAGGCTTCCTGACGGCAAGTTTGTGGTGTGGCTAAAATGCAAGTAAGAACGTAAATATGGCCAGAGTTCGATAGCCGCCATCTTTACTAACTTCAGAGGTATCACATCACGTGACCTCAAGTTTTCTCCGCTATTACAAACCCTGTGTACAGTTTCGCTCGCGACAGTGTACACAGCACACACTGCCGTCGGCGCACCGTACGCATCAAACACTGCTGTTAGCGGCACCGTACACAGCGTACTCATCGCCAGCGACGCCGTACGCAGCGTACACACCGTCGGCGACACAGTACGCAGCGTCCGTCATCAGTCGCCCAAACCTTACGACAGTGACCATCTCAGCCTTAGCTTTTGGAGGCAACCGCAGGCGGAACTAATGAGAAATAGTCGTGATGGGTGAAGAAGATCTGTTTTGTGCAGCTGTGCCGGCAGCTTCGTTCTTTGTCTGGCAAAACCATTACTTGCTAGGGGTGAGGGGTGTAGTAGGTCTGCATTGGTTGTGCTCTGTTTTTCAGCAACTTGGTTTACCGAGGTCTATTTCGGTACCCACGTGGGAAAACTAACTCTCTCTCTCTCTTTCAAACACCATCCTGTCTACTTTTTCACCTATTTCCCGATGTGTTTCCCTAGAATTTCTTGCGCTTCTTTCTGTCTTTGCATGTTTAATTTGTTTTCTTTTCATTTTTACTGTTAAATTTACTCCTTTTGTGCCAGGTATACTTTTTGTCATATTAGCCTTTATCTTTTAGTGTTCAAGTTCTAGATTAGCAGGACAGCTTGTAAGATAGGCAGACCATGCCTACAAGTCTTTATCCTGAAATAAACGTTTCAGTCAGTCAGTCTCTCTGTCTGTCTGTCTGTCTGTCTCTCTCTCTCTCTCTCTCTGTCTGTGTCAGTGATGTTACTTTTTTCTTTTTAGTTTTTGTAGCAACGGCATGTTCTGAAACTGACTGTTACGTCAAAGCTTCAGGCGCTGAAAAATTCTCTCTCTCTCTCTCTCTCTCTCTCTCACACACACACACACACACACACACACACACACACACACACACACACACACACACACACACACACACACACACACACGAGTCATGCAGGTAGTGTTTATTTTGCGAAAGCGTTGTGTAAGTGGAAACACGTCGATTGTTTCCAAGAATTCCTGTCTCCTCCCTCACAGGGAGCGAAGGACAACAAACACGGCGTAGATAAGTTGTCTGACACGTTGTTCCAAGCAATACACGAAAAGCGATCACATCAGTCAGTGCAACTTGCACACCGTGCAGGCAGACAGACGCATCTGGCGCATTCCTAGCGACAACTTGAGATCTCTTGTCTGGTGTAAGGTGGCCAAAGACGTCACACGCTGTATTTGTTCATAATGACAATGGCCAAGATTCGATACCTCGTGTAATAATAATAATAATGAGTATTATATAGGCGCTTTACCCAATTTCATGAATCGGCTCAAAGCGCCGCGAACTGAACCCAACACGCACGCTCACGTGAATCACACACATTCTCTCACACACCGGACATAAACACATTACAATCACGTGGTGCGAAGGGTCAGCTCAGCTATTTAAATTTCGGAATTTAGAATTGCATTTATTTTTTAAATTTGGTGGGCTGAACATTTCCAAAGCAGAGGGGGAGGAAGCCGGGGTACCCGGAGAGAACCCCCGACGATCGGCCCGAATGAACGGTGCCACATACGCATTGGTGACAGGTCTCTTAACCACTAGACCACCGACCGCCCACCGTGTAGGCGGCTTTATTTCTTACTTCACGCACACGTTGCAAGCATGGGTATTTGGAGGTTCCAACGCCGGGGAGGGTGGTTTCATATCAAGTCTACAGATACAAATGTTGGTTATATCGGATTCGAACCCGGCCACGACTAACCTTCGATCTCGACTGAGTCCGGAACTCACCCGGTTGACCCACCCGACTACCCCGTTACAGACGCTTGAACGCTCAGACACTGTAAGTGGAATACTCGAATGAGATGTTTGTTTTTGGTGTACACCTCCGCATCTCACACTTGCCGCTGTCTCTACCAAAACGTGACGCACGGCGCAGGACACAACCATTCTCCCGCGCCAAATCCCAGTTCCTCCATAAATCAGAGAAGCGGTACACTGCATGAGTTTATCAGGGTGTGAACCAGAGGCCGAAGACGAAGGATGCTCTTTACATATCGATAGGAGGTGGCACTCACTGCAGTGTTCTGAGTCTGGTGTGGTGTGAAGCAAAAACGGACGCGAGTTATTCCGGCCGGTGCTACTCCGCTTCATAAGTCGCACCTGTAGGACACTCAGAGTGTTTTCAAACAGATAGCACCGAGTGTTCACATTTTCAGATTTGAGTAGCACCAAGTGTTTCCAAACGGATTTCGGTCTGTCGGCATGAAACTGGTTTCTCATCAACCAGACAACGACCGACTAAGGTGTTGCTGCAATACAAAGATGTGTTCATGCTCATATCTAAACATATGCAGGCTGGGGAATTTTCAGTCATTTGGCAATTTTCAGCCAAATTTACTATTCTTTCAGCCAAAAACAAAATCTAAGTTTCAGCCAAAGGAAAGGAAGGGGAAAAATAATTGCACACAGTCATATGTGGATACAAATGCCATATGGGACAGTCTAACTAAACTTCATTTTTGAAGGCTTGAATGTCAATAGTTTACTTTTTGGTGCCAAGAGAGGCGGCTGAATGCCTTTAAAAATGTTAAAATTTGTTTTCTTAAGTGGGGGCATTGCCCCCGTGGTCCCCCAGCAGGGCGTTGCCTGTGCACCCCGGTCTAGGTTTCAGTCTTTTCTTCCCCTCAGCAATTCCCCAGCCTGCATATGGCTTTGCGTGAGAACAGTCATCGTCAGTTGAGACCTTCCGAAGCGGAGTAGCACCGGAAACTCGCGACATTTTGACTACACCCCGTGCTGGTGTGGTTTGGGGATACCTAGTTTATCATCCGGTATCAGGAGCGGAAAATGTTGCGTGACCCCCTGGTGGTTTTGGCAAGATAGCGCTGAATGTATGTACGTGTTTTTGTCAGTGTGTGCGGATGTTGCCCTGCCAGGTTCCCACGTAATCTGTCAACAGTCAGATTGTGTGTGTGTGTGTGTGTGTGTGCGTGCGTGCGTGCGTGCGTGCGTGCGTGCGTGCGTGCGTGCGTGTGTGTGTGTGTGTGTGTGTGTGTGTGTGTGTGTGTGTGTGTGTGTGTGTGTGTGTGTGTGCCATTACTAAATCCCGCGGCACCATACCCTGTAAAGAATCCATATGCCTTACTCAAGACTTCAAAACTTCTGGTCTGCTGGGTGGGGTGGGTGTGTTGGGGTTTAACGTCATTTTCCACCACATACGGGTGATACTCAAAGACGGGGCAACGATGAAAAAGCCGGCCAGCACAAAAAATATTTGGCCCCAGCCGGGATACGAACTCACGACCCGAGCATTAGAAATCCAGCGCTCTACCATTCGGCCACCCCGGCTCCCTTCTGGTCTGCTGGCAAAGACACCGCAACAGAGGACTATGACTATAGTGGTATCAGGTCATCAAAGCTCTGAAGATCAGCCAATCCAGCGGGAGACCTTCATGGAGGAGGGACTGAAATATCACGCCTTGGGGACCCACTGGTGGTGGTCAGGGACCTCGGTACTTCGGGAAGGACTAAGATTGCTGCCTCAGATTCATTGTGGATAAAGGGTGACGAATCGACCTGAGCTGCTGGCAGTGTTGTCGAGGACTCTAGATCCGCGACGTTTGAGTACTGCATAGTGGATCTACCGAGAGTCCTTGGTGTGGTTGAGCAAGTTTTTGGGCCAGTCATAAAACAGGCCAGATTTTGCTGCCATCCCCACCGGTTTAGGTTCAGAAAAGCTAAGTACATGTACCTGTGGTGTAGGAGCAGATCGATGGGTGTTCTGGGGCTCAACGTCCTTTTCCACCACCCATGGATGAAATCAAAGACGGTCGGAGCAACGAGCAGAAGGCCAGCGCAAATATTTGGCCTCAGCCGGGATTCGAACTCACGACCCGAAAGTCCAACGCGTGGTGTAGAAGCCTGACAAATGAAGTTGAAATTAGGACCATAGTGAGACGTGGCTAGTCGACCATATGATAGCTGAGACTTACCCTTCGCGACACTCACTCGCAAAGGCTCGGGCTGTGTGTTGCTGAAGAAACGCCGTTTCCAGGAGTGCGGTTGGAGTAGAAGCAATCGCGGTTAGTCTCTCTCCGACACGAACTAATGCTGTTTGAAGGAAGCAAAACCCTAAAACCTCCACCCATCATCATCATGCTGGTAATTGCATCGCCCCATTTTCATCTTCCGTATCACCACACCACCGACCTGATTCGATTGAAAACGTCTGCGTTCCGCTTCTGCTGGCTCAAACTGCCCGACCGAATACAATTTCGGACCGTCAAGCTTGGAACGGGCCTTTCCTTTTTTTTTCTTTTTTTTTTCTCCTCTTTGTCCTCTCCTTCTTTTTCGCCTTTCTCCTTCCCCTCCTTGTCCTAATGATTTTAAGATAAGGGGAAGCCGACAGAAGGGAGCGAGAGTTAGAGGGCGGGAGAGTATTGATTTTTTTGGCTTCTTCTGCTCATGCTTTCCTTCTTTGTCGTGGGGAGGGAGGGATGCCGCATTCCGTCACTGTGTGTCCTCCCCCCCCGTAAAACGCCTGTGAGAGCCAGTCGCCCGATGGGAGAACAATATGGAGACGAAATGATTCGCCTGTTGTTGAGTGTGGCACGTTTTTTTTTTTTTTTTTTTTTTGTCCACTTTTTTTCTCCTGTGAAATTTTAGATAATGATTACGGAAGAGTAAGGAGGCTGGGTAAGGTGTCAAGCACGATTTTGGAATCTCTCTCTCTCTCTCTCTCTCTCTCTCTCTCTCTCTGTGCTGGTCAAAATCTGTCACTCCTGGAAAATAAATAAAGGCCTCTCCCTCTCTCTCTCTCTCTCTCTCTCTCCGGATCTCTCTCTCTTTCTCTCTCTCTGTGCTGGTCAAAATCTGTCACTGCTGGAAAATAAATAAAAGCCTGCCTCTCTCTCTCTCTCTGTGCTGGTCAAAATCTGTCACTGCTGGAAAATAAATAAAGGCCTCTCTCTCTCTCTCTCTCTCTCTCTCTCTCTGTGTGTGCTGGTCAAAATCTGTCACTGCTGGAAAATAAGTAAAAGCCTCTCTCTCTCTCTCTCTCTGTGCTGGTCAAAATCTGTCACTGCTGGAAAATGAATAAAGGCCTCTCTCTCTCTCTCTCTCTCTCTCTCTCTCTCTCTGTGCTGGTCAAAATCTGTCACTGCTGGAAAATAAATAAAGTCCTC
>JACVVK020000018.1:152500-177500 GCA_018292915.2 Batillaria attramentaria | reverse complement strand
GACCAAACCAATCAACCATTCAACCAACCTTCTTCCCCCTACCCCCACTCCCACCCCCGCCTCCCCCCCCCCCAAACACAAGCTTTTCAGGAATAAACCCAAACACCTCCACGTCTTCACAGCACACTGTGGGAGGGTGCCCGCCCGTGCCTTGAGGCTGACTGCCTGTGTACCCACAGATCAGGACGGATGAGAGAACGTGTGACCGCAGTGGCCACGTCCCCTGGCCGGCCTGAGCCAGCTGACTGACCACGTTCCTGTGACGCGAGGGACAAACAAGGAGCCACAGGTCCAGAGCTCTCGTCCGGTATTAGCGGCCGTGTGACGGTCAACACGTCAGGTCCAGGGCTGGTTCAGGGCTGGCCATTTTCTGTCTGCTCCTAATTCTCACGGTAGACGTCGCAGGCGTCAGCTGTAGACGAAGGCTCGCTGATCCATGAAGTGGTTAACAAAATGGACGGGCAATTTTTCGCCGGTGCCCTGCCGCTTCCAACTCGTTTTGCGCAACTCCGCACCCTCATTTTGCGTTTTTGTACGCCATAGCACCGCGGTTTTGTCCAATGGCCGCCTTTCCAAAAAAACAAACAAACAAACAATCAAACAAACAAACAACAACAACAACAAAACAAAAAAAAAAACCAAAAAAAACAAAAACAAAAAAAAAACAAAAAAAAAACCACCCCCGTAGTGTAGTGGCTAGCACTTCGGATCATGGACCGGGAGACCCGGGTTCGAGTCCCAGCCGAGGCAAGCGGGATTTTTCCTACCTAGGTCGGCTCCTACCCAGAGCGGGTGTGCTATGGGCCCGATGGGGAGGCTGTTGCCACACAGCCGAGTTTCACCCACTTCACGGGTGCGACTTTGGGGGTGCTTCCCTTAGTATGACACATCTTATGATGTGGATGATTACACGGCCGGTACCGCAGGTGGAGTAGTTCCCGGGCCTGGTTAATGTCGGGATATTTATGACAGGAAGCGTGGAATGCGGCCCTGTCCCGCAGTCCCAAACCACATGGACCTCCATAGCATCATCTTACTATCATCCTCATCTCCATCATCATCAAAAAAAAATGTCCCAGCTTCCGAGTCCTCCGTGGATTCCACCCATTACCTGGGAGGAACACCACTGGAGCTGGCAAAGAGTTGGGGCAGCAAAAAAAAAATAAAAATAAAAAAATTCATTGCATCGGAAGAACGCTTTGGGATTTTCGGTTTGTCAGTTAGAAAGAGCGGGTCCGTTTATCAACCAGAAAACGACTTGCACTAATAATAATAATAATAATAATAAATGGTATTTCTAGGGCGCATTTCTTTAAATAAAACTCAATGCGCCTATCACTCACTCACACTCACGCACATCATACAACGATGAACAAACATACACTGGTGAAACTGACTAGTTAAAATAACTGGTGTTAGTAGTTTGTGGCCTCATGCCGCTCAAGCAACAAGGACCAGCATGCGGCTGAGGAAATTACTGATAGGCTTTGCGGAAGAGGAACGTTTTCAGACTGCTCTTGAAAACTGACAGCGTGGGCGCATTTCTCAGATCTGAAGGCAGAGAGTTCCAAATGGCAGGAGCGGCAAAACTGAAAGAGCGCTCACCGAAAGATTTCAGGTTGCGCTTGGGGATTTTGAGAAGCCTCTCGGACGACGACCGGGGGGTTCGCGACGGTATATAGGTGACAAGTGAAGCTGAAAGGTAAGGTGGGAGAGTGCCATCAAAGTGACGAAATGCCAGAACAGATATTTTGTAGTGAAGGCGGAAATGAACTGGTAGCCAATGGAGCTCTCTTAGAAGTGGTGTTACGTGCTCTCGTGGCCGCCTTCCGTTTGCCCAACACTAATCGCGCAGCGCTGTTCTGGACTCTTTGAAGGCGGCCTAACTGTTCTGCTGGAAGGCCAGCCAGTGCTGAGTTGCAGTAACTACGATCAGTTAATGCTCTTCATTCAAAATAACGGTAGTGACGGAGTATTCCGCGTCGAAACTTTTGAAGCGGCAGGGCACTGGAAAAAAAAAAACGCCGCGTCCAGTTTTGTTTAACCCCCCCCCCCCCCCCCCCCCCCCCGTGTAGTACAGGACAGGTCTTGGGTGATACTGGACGCTCAAGACTGAGCTGCTTCCGACACTGATGGCGGTTAGACGGGATAAACCGTACTGGCCCCGGACGTATGACTTGGGAGCTTTTCTCGTGGTAGCTGACGAGACTCGTACGTAATTTGTAAAGTCTCAGCGGGGAGCCGGGGTGGCCGAATGGTAGAGCGTTGGACTTCTAATGCTCGGGTCGTGAGTTCGTATCCCGGCTGGGGCCAAATATTTGTGCTGGCTTTTTCATCGTTGCCCCGTCTTTGATATCACCCGTATGTGGTGGAAAAGGACGTTAAATCCCCAAACACCCACCCACCCACCCGTAAAGTCTCAGCGGGCCGGCAGATTGACATCAAACCTGGAAAGTGACGTTTTGCATCATCCTCCGAAGACAGTGTTTGACTGCCCACGTGGCGAGGCAATCCTCTCATCCAATGGGGATGACCATGGGAGTGCTTAGCCCGGGAACGGCGACGACGACGACGACCACAACAACAACAACAACAACATGCTTCATTAAAAGCATACAGAAGAGCTCACACTTTTAGCCCCTAAGTGGCCCCAAACGATTGCACTCCAAGGAATCCAGAGCAGATGCCTTATTCGTTTTCTTAGTTAGTTCTCGAAAGTTCAACCAGGCTTGTTGCATCTTTCGCAAAAACCACTCATCCCTCAGTTAACGCCAACAACGAGGCAGTTTTTCTCCTCCCTATTTTTTTCTTTTTTTTTATATTTACTTTCCTTACCGAACGCAGCCTTCTCATCGAACACACCCCATCCATCTTTCCTTATTTGAACCCGGCCTCAGGCGCTGCTCTTGGTTTTTTCTCTCTGTCTCTTTCCCTGCCTCTCTTGCGTTTTTACCGTCTGTTCGTGTCAGTGATTTTCCCATTTCCCATTTGGCGGCCAAGCGAGAAAGATTCACCGTCTTGACTTCCCATTGATTGACCTCCCCTCCTGGCCCTGACTGTCTGGGATTGTATTTATTTGGCCTGTGTCTCGCGACAACCTGGAGGGAGGGATCAGGCCCAGCTTAGTCTGGGAACTGGGGACACTGGGACTCTCGCCGTGTGTTAGTGAGGAATCGAACCCCCCAACCCCCCCCCCAACCCCCCCAAAAACAACAACAACAACAAACAAACAAACAAAACAACCCAAACAGCAACAACAACTACAACACACACACACACACACACACACACACACACACACACACACACACACACACACACACACACAAACACACAAACAAACAAAAAAACAAAAAAGGAGGAGTTGGCTTGGAGGTGATGGTCGTATGGTTCGCTTGTATTCGTAGTTTTTTTTTTTCATAAACCATAGGTAAAATTAAAACCAGAAGCAGAAACAAGAAGACGCATGAAGTGTGGACTGAGCCCCGGGCCTGCCGTGTTTTGTGGAATCGAATCTGAAAAAGGAGGAGTTGACTTTCAGGTGAAGGTCGTGTGACTTGATTCTAAATAGTTATAAACTTATTCATTGTGTATAACCCGTAGGATGCCCAGCATCAGTTAAAATGAGAAAGTGGGTGGGTGGGTGTTTGGGGGTTTAACGTCCTTTTCCACCACATACGGGTGATCTCAAAGACGGGGCAACGATGAAACAGCCAGCACAAATATTTGGCCCCAGCCGGGATACGAACTCACGACCCGAGCATTAGAAGTCCAATGCTCTACCATTCGGCCACCCCGGCTCCCCATTTAAAATGAGAGTGAGAGTGACATTGACAATGATTCTTGAGAGAGAGAGAGAGAGAGAGAGAGAGCTATTCATCACACGTCACTCGGAAAGGACACGCCAATAAACGACTGACAAAAACACCAGCCCGTCTCTCTACGTTGAAGACGACATGCCTGTCACTCGGGTCTGACATTCCCCGACCTTGCCCTTCACAAGGCTACTGGTATTTGGTAAAACGGCTCAAGCACCATGGGTTTGATAAGAACGTACGCCCCTTTACCATTTGTTTGTAGAAATCAGTCAGCAAACCTTGTTGCCTGATACGATTCTGGCTTGTCATATTGCGTCCGGCCAATCGCCTTCGCGCGAAATCTAGTTTCATACTACGTCCTTGTCCAAGCACTCCACAGTCTGCATGGGGACCATTGACCACAAACTGGCCATACTGTCCACCAGTGAACGGCTTATCGGAGTTTGGTTACGCAGTCATTCTAACACAAAAAGTAGTTAATCTGTATTTTCCCTCACCCCGGCTAGGTTTCCTTTCAATCTTGATTTCTCCCATACCTGCTTGGTGTTTTTTGTTTGTTTGTTTGTTTTGGGGTTTTTTCCCCCTTCTGTGTACTGCGCACACCCACAAGTCTCCTTTTGGCCCCTCAGTCACTTTTTGAAGACTGGGAGTTGACCCAACACCTGAACTGACTCGAACTCTCATAACCCAAAACTTCAGTCGAAATACATGCCATCAGTTGCAGCAGATGTACGGAGACTTAAAAGTCAGAACATACAGGTACTGTTGTACGTGATCAGTTAAGAGTTCACCTTAAAATTTGATACCGCCGAAGCACGCAAGATGGCGGTAGATTCTGTGGACGAATGCCCGGAAATGAGTCCTTAGTCAGCAGGGAAATTGGGGGGAGTTAGAAGTAATGGCCGTTTGAGTGCCGTTCCATTCTGCGTCATGTTCGGGAAATTGGGTCTGATGCCACGGGCGCCGGCCAGACTGAACGCAGCCCGGGTAGTAGGAGTACCCTGATGGTCAAAATATGGCCGTGTGATAGTGAATCAAGAACGGTTACCGGCGGTCCGCAAACAAGGGAATGGTATTAGATCCCACTTTCAGACATTCGTTGCGCAGAGATTTAGTTCGATAGGCTAATAAACGGACTAGCAGAGGACTGTGGCAGATTCGCATTGGTTGGGAATATGATATCCCAGGTTTTGCGTCGATTGCGCAGATCTGGAGGAGTGTTGACTGGTGAAATGAATATAGGGTAATTGCCTGGCCTGCGCACAACGTGGACAAATTAGATTGATGGCTTAGTTTACGACCACCCTCAGGCAGCTTGCGTTCCTTGTTGCACCCATCCGGCCAAGCCTCTTCCCGTTCCTTGTTCAAGTTGTTGCCATGGTTTCGTAAACATCTTGTATGATTTCGTAAACATCTTGTCGTGTTTTAACAAATGGACGATTGAAGTTAGTTTATTGCTTTCCCAAATTGGGTCGTTTTTATCCCGTTTTTTTTTTCATCGGTTTTTGTAATTACTATTTATTCGGATAATTATTACAGGGTTGGTTTCTTTATTCATTTTTTTTAAACCTTTTTCCGAAATTTGTCGGGAGGGCTTAGGTCCGTCTGTTTCTGCGCTTGTGACCGTCGAAAGGTTTTTGACAGAGCGTCTGAAATCAGCGATATTACATTCGAAATCATAAGTTATGTGAGTGAGTCAGTGATATTACTTCAAACATCAGTTTTGAACAGCGAAAAACACATGCAACAGAAAAGGAAACGGTAATGACTGCGAAGTGGTTACAAGTTAAGCAAATAAAAGCGACATAAAAGGGACAGAAACCACTTAACTTTCACAAAGGACGGCACAGGTCAACAGAGTTTTTGTCTTTGTTAGTATGTCTTATGTTGCATAAAGCACCAGTTTGAACGTCATCTGTCGGCATACACCGTACTGGCCATCTTTGTGTACTTTGTCTTTCACACCATGGCGTCTAACGTCAGCGATATTGACAGTTTGCAACTGACAACATTTACCCCAGAAAGATACCTATCTTTGCGTTTGTGTCTTTATTTGTTTTCCTGGCTGTTTCAGAAAGCACCAGCTTCTAACTTCATCTTCCCCCAGACCGTTCCCACAAACGATAGGCAAACCGTAAGATGGCGGTGTTTACAGTGAGACGCATGTGTACCCCCTACACATTGCTGACTGTCTTTGTTTTCTTGTGTTTCAGACGATGGCCGTGCTGAACCCCCTCAAGGTGACTGACCACAGCATCATGCAGGACACGGATCTGGCCGGGCCACTCGTCTTTTGTCTGGCGTTTGGCGGATCCTTGCTTCTGGTCAGTACTTTCATTCATGTTCAGTTTGCTCGCAGTGCATTGCCCGTCGGTCATCGACAGTTCAAACTGATGTGACTAGGAGTGAGCTGTGGTTGTGAGTGTGAGAAAATCGGCGGTGATGAGAGGGGAGAAGGGGGGGGGGGGGGGGGCAGATGGAGGACACTGGTTACTTGGTTACTTGTCATGCTCCCCAAAGGACCTCATGTAAAACTTGTAAAAAAAATATAGGATAGGTATTGGGTGGTGCTGCACCGCGGCGACGCGCTTCCCCCGGGGGAAGCAGCCCGAATTTCCCGAAAGGGATAATAAAGTAGTTTTTTTTTTTAATGTACGTAGTAATCGCTTTGTCCGTTCGTTCGCCTCACTTGTTCGGGAAGGGAGGCAAATACGCTTTTGTTAGATGGAACTTCATGGTTTGAAAGGAGATCGCTTCCCTGTTTTACTGTTTGTTTTTGTTGTTGTTGTTGTTGCTTTTCATGATTAGCCGCCCTGCTTCCAGAAGGCGTTAGCATGCAAGGGGGCACAACTGGTTTCAGCCAGATTGGCAATTTTGAAACTTGGTCTGACGAAGAAGACGCGGTGTTGTCAGCAGCAAACCATCCGCACGCACTTCATGCCAGTTTATTATTCCGTAGGACGCTGCAATCATATTGCATATTGATGCAACCCTCAGAGGTACAGCTTACTGATGTGCGTGCTTGGTCGTAATGGGGCATCTAGGAAAATCGATTGATGTGCTGTCCAGTGCAGAGCCATAAACTTTCTTTGGACACGAGGATGCATGGCCGAAGAGTTAGGAAGCCCTTGGACAAATCGGACACATATATATACAGTCCAGATCCTGCGGTTTGGTAGCGTATGCACTGAAGGAAGTAGGTCTTCATTTATATCGGAAACATACCCATGGTTGATGAAAAGTTAAGTCACAACTTTTCAAACGTCTGTTTCCAATAGATACAAAATCACAGTTTACCCCCCCCCCAAACAACAACAACAACAACAACACACACACACACACACACACACACACACACACACACACACACACACACACACACACACACACACACACACACACACACACAAAGAAATCCCACGTGATTCTCTGCGATTGACGTTTGACTTGATGGGTGAATCTTGTGGACAAGAATTTACAAGTTGCAGGGCTGCAGGAATCCATAAGCTATAGGGATCGACAGAAAAGCTACAGAGGTGGATCGGGCAGCTACAGGGGTGGATCGGGCAGCTACAGGGGTGGACGGGTATACGTAAGCAACAGGAGTGTTCAAGCTACAGAGGAATACGCCGAACAGGTACAAGGGTGAACAGGAAAGCTACTGCAGTGTGAGGAATGTTCACGCTACAGGAGTTGGACAGGAATGTGCACGCTACAGGAGTTGGACAGGAATATGCACGCCACAGATGTTAGACAGGAATGTCAAGCTACGAAAGTGGACAGGAATGCCAAGCTACAGGGGTTGGACAGGAATATCAAGCTACGGAAGTGGACAGGAATGCCAAGCTACAGGGGTTGGACAGGGATGTCAAGCTACAAAATTGGACAGGAATGTGCACCATACAGGGGTTGGACAGGAATGACAAGCTACAGAATTGGACAGGAATGCCAAGCTACAGGGGTTGGACGGGGATGTCAAGCTACAGAATTGGACAGGATTGTGCACCATACAGGGGTTGGACAGGGATGTCAAGCTACAGAAGTGGACAGGAATGTGCAAGCTAAAGGGGTTGGACGGGGATGACAAGCTACAGAATTGGACAGGAATGCCAAGCTGCAGGAGTTGGACAGGAATACCAAACTACAGAAGTGGACAGGGATGAGCACCATACAGGGGCTGGACAGGGAATACCACGCTACAGAAGTGGACAGGAATGTGCAAGCTACAGTAGTGGACAGGAATAGACATGTACACGAACCAAGAAGATCGGCTCTCAGACATGTATTCTCTGTGTGGACTAGTCCTGCCTGTCTCCGCCACCTGAGCGTGAAAGGCGAGGTGGACTCAACACTGAGCGGCGATCAATACGTCGCCCATTATTTTCACGACAGACCCCGCACCCCAGAGGACGTCCCCTCCTGTCATCTCCCTTCCATTTTCGCAGACAATTGGATTTCAATGGTGACGATGACGTCATATGCAGACCTTGCGGGAGTCATCTTGTTTTTCCCCCTTCTGCTGTAGCTTGGAGTTACAGATTCTGTGTAGGGTATGCACGGGGCGTAATCAAAATAGACGCGAGTGTTTCAGGTGCTACTCCGCTTGCAGTGTTGCACCGCCAGGAACGAGTGTTTCCAACAGTAGCACCGAGTGTTCGCAGTGTCAAAGTTGAGTAGCACCGTGTGTTTCCGAAAGACTTTGATCTGTCGACGTGAGGGGAGGCGGGTGGTCGAATGGTAGAGCGTTGGACTTCTAATGCTCGGGTCGTGAGTTCGTATCCCGGTTGGGGCCAAATATTTGTGCTGGCTTTTTCATCGTTGCCTGCCCCGTCTGTGATATCACCCGTATGTGGTAGAAAAGGACGTTAGAGAAAGGGGCCATATATTTACCAGACAACGAATTTCCCCAACGCGGTACATAATGCTAGGACGTAAGCATGCTCATGGTCAGACATTTGGCTTTACTTGAGAACAGTCATCGTCGAAAGTTTTGAAGCGGAGTAGCCGCACCGGAAACACTCGGGAACATTTGGACTACACCCCCAGGTGTAGGTTGTGGGTGGTGAGATGGCACTTGTTCATGATTGACGGTTCTGATGTACAGTTTCGAAGAAAGGTGTTTTTAGTGGCAGGAAAATCAAATGAGTGTGTGTGTGTGTGTGTGTGTGTGTGTGTGTGTGTGTGTGTGTGTGTGTGTGTGTGTGTGTGTGTGAAATTTAACATCCGAGTGCCAGCAGTACATCAAACACTATAGCAACACACACACACACACACACACACACACGCACACGCACACACACACAGAGGGGCACAGAAACAAGGTCCAGTTTGCCTTTTGCGATCTGTATTTACTCTGCCTGTGGCATTCCCGAAGACTTCATCAAATCCTCTATTTTCTTCTATTGCCGCAGACAGACTTCGAATCCCAGTCTACTCACACACAGTGTCGGCCAAACGATAGGTGACCCAGCCGTTGCAGCAAATTTGGCTCTGTCGGTTGTAAGACGAACTCCCACAGCAGGCAACGTTGGGTACGCGATAATCAACTTTGCCGTTGCAGCAAATTTGGCTCTGTCGGTTGTAAGACGAACGCCCACAGCAGGCAACGTTGGGTACGCGATAATCAACTTTGCCGTTGCAGCAAATTTGGCGCTGTCGGTTGTAAGACGAACTCCCACAGCAGGCAACGTTGGGTACGCGATAATCAACTTTGCCGTTGCAGCAAATTTGGCGCTGTCGGTTGTAAGACGAACTCCCACAGCAGGCAACGTTGGGTACGCGATAATCAACTTTGCCGTTGCAGCAAATTTGGCGCTGTCGGTTGTAAGACGAACTCCCACAGCAGGCAACGTTGGGTACGCGATAATCAACTTTGCCGTTGCAGCAAATTTGGCGCTGTCGGTTGTAAGACGAACTCCCACAGCAGGCAACGTTGGGTACGCGATAATCAACTTTGCCGTTGCAGCAAATTTGGCGCTGTCGGTTGTAAGACGAACTCCCACAGCAGGCAACGTTGGGTACGCGATAATCAACTTTGCCGTTGCAGCAAATTTGGCTCTGTCGGTTGTAGGCACCACATGTCCGTCCTAATAAATACCAAAATATTTGTTAAGCCCCTGCAGCTGCCCATGAGGTGTGTGTGTGTGTGTGTGTGTGTGTGTGTGTGTGTGTGTGTGTGTGTGTGTGTGTCACGACCGTGTGTGCTGCAATGTATGGGTGTAAGAGGTGCGTGCTCTTTCTTTACTCTCACTCACACGCAGTCGCACAACAGAAACTGATACTGAGACGTGCGGGGATTCACACCACCACAATATTATTGACAAGACGAACAGTCATTGCATAACACGTCACAGTACAGCTACAATACCAATCAAGAACAGGCAAGGTAATCAATCAAGGCAATAAATACTATGCCTAAATACAAATGATATAAATAATTGTATCTAAGAGCGCTCAGAGCTTTTTAACGTGCACGGGATGGTACCTCCAACGATGGCCAAGCGCGCAGACGTGCAGATGTGCAGTTCACAAGCCGCAGACACCACAGGCGGCGGAAAATAGAGCTGGCTCGGCAGCTCTACAAAAGCATCACGGCAACCGCTGATGCTCTAGTGGACCAGCACCCACGCTGAATCCCACATACGGGCAGTCAAGCTCCCTCCCCTTCAGTCGTCGCAGGGCCAAGAAATCCTCCACGGGACAAGGGACTACAGGGCAGCTTCTGGCTCCCGAAAACAGCCACTCGGGCTAGAACCCCTGTGCAACAATACACTATTGTAAGTCCTTGGGCTCAACTAGCACATACTGCCTATCTATGGGATATTAACCCATGGCACAAACCAGCGAACGCTCCTATGTTACGAACGCTAAAGGAAACTGCACATACTAAACGCTAAAGGTAGAAACCTACAGCTGTCACATCGGACAAGTCAGTAGAATATACAGACAGGTCAGTGTTAAACTCACTGGTAAAACGGCTAATAACCAAACATACTTAGCCGACATAACACTTCGGCCACAATAGTCAAGTTTCATACTAACTTCCTGACCGTTGGTAATATCTACACAAGAGAAAATAGCTAACCTGAAACATAATACGGGAAATAACAGATATGAACCATTTACCTCCATATGCAAGATGCGAGGGGTTATGACGGTAGACCTTAAAGACAGCGGACGAGAAGAAGTGCCAGACTCTTGAACGGACGTGTCGGTACTACCGGGCCAAATGCGAATAGCAAGTGAATAGCAATGGTTTTTATACTGTTAGGGCGAATAGGATGAGTATCGCACAGGATACACCTGCATCACGTGTAAAACGGGTTACCTGTATCGACTTTAACAAGGGAAACGGACAGGTCAGCATATTATATACAAATGTCCCGTGTAAAACCTTCACCAAGGGATACATGCGTGGCTCGTGCAGAAAACAAGGCACGTGCGCTACACAGAACATAGTTACGATGCATACAGAAATCATACCAACCCGTCATACGGAAATCATAACAGCACATGATTTACCCTAAGTCACGCATCCGTGACATCACCCCCCTCCTCCAGTAGAAACCGACAGGTTTCTCAACATGGGGGTCGAAACAGTGAGACAACCAGTGTCTACACTACCAGCTGATCCGATCCTGATCGCGACAGGCAATCGGCAAATACATTGAGCTTACCCTGGACAGGCTCAATGCGAAATCTGAACTCCTGGAGAGCAAGGACCCAGCGAGTTATGTGACAGTTCTTGAACTTGCCTGAAGTGAGATAGGACAAGTGAGATATCTGTCAGAAGGTCGAAAAACTTGTGAAAGACAGCGTCTATATCATGCCTCTTTGAAGGGTCTAACTGACTGTCATACTTGACATTGGCAACAGTTTCGCCTTGAAGCGACGGTAGCGTCGGAAGAGCGATTTGGTCATCCTCAGTATCAGGGTGGAGGATTCCGACAGCGGCGGATGCCGAACCGACGTGATACGAACACGCAACATCGGCCAAATCAGATGAAGCGTGAAAGGCAGAAGCACAGTTCTGTTCTGGCTCAGAGGAATCAACGCTCGGTTGGTCAAACCCTACAGAGGTTTCCGTGTGGAATGGCAACAAGAGATGTAGTTGCACAAGTTCAGTGGCCGGTGATACGGCTGACACGGCAGTGAAGGGGACATCTATAACTGGCATCCTCTCTAGGGGGACGGGGGCCACCCTACCTTTAGGAACTGTTTTCTGGCAAACATCGCATGTTCTACAGTAGTCTTTGACTGCACAACGTACTCCTGGCCAAAAGAAACGGAGGAGGACTCTTTGCAGTGTGCGGCGAACTCCGCAGTGACCTGCCATGATACCGTCATGCGCCGTGCACAAGACAGACATGCGTAGCGTAGTGGGTACGACTATCTGCTTCGTGACACCTGCCTCGTTTTGAAAATGGCGGTATAAGATACCATCAGTGACTACAAAGGAAAACGTACCAGAACCGCTTTTCATAGACTGACCATCCTTGGCCTTTTGGAACAACGGTTCAAGGGTGGGGTCTTCAGACTGGGCTTTGATCAGGTCATCACGGCTTGTGTCCAAGCATGGCGGGAGTGCAGTGACTAATGGCTTGCTAGCCGCATCTGCCCTCTTAGCTTGCAAGCGAGTGGTTACTAGGCCAACAGCATCTACCTCGACGAGGGAAGAGGTATTTGGGGTGTCTGATACGCCCGGTAGATTACCTAGGATCAAGTCAGCTACTGGATCGTCAATGACACAGCACTCGACATCTCCTGAATAAAAGGGTGTGTCTACGGACACATGAGCTACGGGGAATGTCTCGACTGCACCTCCAAAAGTAATGCAATCTTGGGTTTCACCTGTGAACTGTTCCGGGGAGACAAGAGAGCGTTTAACACCCGCAGTAGTACACCCAGTGTCTCGGAGTACCGTTACCTCAGTATTGCCTACTGTGCCTTTGGATACACGCAGGTCTCCAAGGGGTTTGTTCTTCCCAATTGCGCAAATCACCATGCAGGCTAGCGCCTTCTGCTTTGAGGGACAAACATTGCTCCAGTGACCTGTGCCATGGCAAGTGTTACAAGTGTCAGTTGGCAGTGGCTTACGTCTGGGGAATCCACTTTTTTGAACACCACCACGCTCATTTCGGTTTTCTGCCTCTGTTTTGCTAGTCTCACTCCCGTTTGCTTGACCAGGGGTGGCTGAAGGGCCATAGTGATATGGGGGACGACCCCTGAATTTGCCGCGCTGTGACTTCGAGTACTGGGACTTGACATGACCCTGCACTACGCCTACAGAAGACGCAAACAACGTGGCGGAGCTATC
Organism: Batillaria attramentaria; assembly: GCA_018292915.2. NCBI lineage: Eukaryota > Metazoa > Mollusca > Gastropoda > Batillariidae > Batillaria > Batillaria attramentaria. Next base: position 164,366 of record JACVVK020000018.1, on the reverse strand, counting down.
TCTTTTAGCCATAGATTTGCCCGGGTGGGCATCCCTATACAGCTCAGCTGCCTCAGACATGGATTTAGCGTCTGTAAACCGCCTTTCCCGGAGGTACACACATAAGTCTTTTGCCACACTTTGCAATATTTGTTCACGTAACAAAAGATCGTGCAGACCCTGGTAGGTTTTTTCAGCACCTGAGAGATCTACCCACCTGTCAAACAAGTGACGGATTCGGGTGAGGAAGGAAAAAAATGATTCACCAATATCGGGACGAGCCGTCCTGAAACGTTCCCTGAACCCTTCTTCAGTACACAAGTACTTTTTCATGAATTGTTCCTTGAGGGAATCAAAGTCCACAAGACCACCCGAACACAGGGATTGATAGAATGTCAAGGGAGGACCCTGAAGACACGCCGCAAAATGAATAGGCCAGTCAGATTTGTTCCACTTTAAAGCCGTAGCGTGTGCCTCAAACCTAAAGATGAAGGCATCTATATCATCCTTCTCATGGTTGAACAATGGTAACTTCGGGTAGAATCGATGACTTGAGTCAGAACGGGGGGTAGGGGGAGGAGCTTGTGTTGCAAGCTCTCTTTCCATCCTTTCCCTGTCAAGCAGCCGTTTATGCTCTCGGTCCTGCCTCTCTAGTTCTAACTTAGCTTCCCTCTCTTTCTCTTCGAACGCTCGCTTAGCTTCCCTCTCTTTCTCTTCTAACGCTCGCTTAGCTTCCCTCTCTTTCTCTTCTGACGCTAGCTTAGCTTTCTCTAACTCTAGCTTAGCTTCTCTTTCTTTCTCTTCTAACGCTAGCTTAGCTTCTCTTTCTTTCTCTTCTAACGCTAGCTTAGCTTCCCTTTCTTTCTCTTGTAATGCCAGCTTAGCTTCTCTTTCTTTCCGTCTCTCGTCTCTCTCCATAGCTTGCTCTATGTACTTTTGAACATCTGCCCCGGAATACCCGAGTTGCTTAGCCTGCTTAACCAACTTCTCAAACTGTTCTTCAGAGATCTCCATGTTTGCAGGTAAGCAATATGTCTAGAAGATTCTAGAGCGAACTAAATGAGCAGAATAGATCCTTCAAACGGCAAACAATTTTCAGCCGAGGAACAAGCAAGAAAACAGACAAGTTTTAACAAGCGTGACTGAAACTGCAGATTAAACAAAATGAAATCAAATTAAATCAAATCAAATATCACGAATGAAATAGCGCATCAACTCAAGCAGCAAAGCGCAAACCAACATGCACAGCACCAAATCATCAAGTACTGAAAATATCAAAGCCAGTGACGTCTTGTCACTAAATACATGCGATCGAAATAATCAAATGCACATTAAGAAAATTGCAACATGCAACGAATGAGGGTGTTTGTCAGACACCAAAGCATACGAAGCCAGACAAAAAAAGTATGCGAAGCCAATCATGCAAAAACGCAAATGAAGTACCTATGGGTTTTCAGTTGGGCATCCCACCAAGTAACTCAAAAGTTTAGGACAAAATCTCGCAGAGTTCAAAGTAATACAAATATTAACAAAAACCAAACATACACGATAACTGATAACATAAAAAATACACAAGAACAAACAGTGGTGGTGCGGGATCCAACACAAGGTGCCCTACCGGAGGATAGATAAGAGGTAACGAAAAGGTGGAGCTGGGAAGACGGACAGGCTGTACAAAAGAAAGGCAAGAAGACTAGTCCCTTACGGCAGCCGGAAACACAAAGACATACCGACCCGTACGAGGCTGGAGACGGGGGAAAACTAAACAGAAAATGACAAGCTCATTCAACCCAAAGGTGGGGAAGGTGGGGCCCTAGTATTAGTAAGTTAGGAGAGGAACGGGGTCACCACTGTCACGACCGTGTGTGCTGCAATGTATGGGTGTAAGAGGTGCGTGCTCTTTCTTTACTCTCACTCACACGCAGTCGCACAACAGAAACTGATACTGAGACGTGCGGGGATTCACACCACCACAATATTATTGACAAGACGAACAGTCATTGCATAACACGTCACAGTACAGCTACAATACCAATCAAGAACAGGCAAGGTAATCAATCAAGGCAATAAATACTATGCCTAAATACAAATGATATAAATAATTGTATCTAAGAGCGCTCAGAGCTTTTTAACGTGCACGGGATGGTACCTCCAACGATGGCCAAGCGCGCAGACGTGCAGATGTGCAGTTCACAAGCCGCAGACACCACAGGCGGCGGAAAATAGAGCTGGCTCGGCAGCTCTACAAAAGCATCACGGCAACCGCTGATGCTCTAGTGGACCAGCACCCACGCTGAATCCCACATACGGGCAGTCAAGCTCCCTCCCCTTCAGTCGTCGCAGGGCCAAGAAATCCTCCACGGGACAAGGGACTACAGGGCAGCTTCTGGCTCCCGAAAACAGCCACTCGGGCTAGAACCCCTGTGCAACAATACACTATTGTAAGTCCTTGGGCTCAACTAGCACATACTGCCTATCTATGGGATATTAACCCATGGCACAAACCAGCGAACGCTCCTATGTTACGAACGCTAAAGGAAACTGCACATACTAAACGCTAAAGGTAGAAACCTACAGCTGTCACATCGGACAAGTCAGTAGAATATACAGACAGGTCAGTGTTAAACTCACTGGTAAAACGGCTAATAACCAAACATACTTAGCCGACATAACACTTCGGCCACAATAGTCAAGTTTCATACTAACTTCCTGACCGTTGGTAATATCTACACAAGAGAAAATAGCTAACCTGAAACATAATACGGGAAATAACAGATATGAACCATTTACCTCCATATGCAAGATGCGAGGGGTTATGACGGTAGACCTTAAAGACAGCGGACGAGAAGAAGTGCCAGACTCTTGAACGGACGTGTCGGTACTACCGGGCCAAATGCGAATAGCAAGTGAATAGCAATGGTTTTTATACTGTTAGGGCGAATAGGATGAGTATCGCACAGGATACACCTGCATCACGTGTAAAACGGGTTACCTGTATCGACTTTAACAAGGGAAACGGACAGGTCAGCATATTATATACAAATGTCCCGTGTAAAACCTTCACCAAGGGATACATGCGTGGCTCGTGCAGAAAACAAGGCACGTGCGCTACACAGAACATAGTTACGATGCATACAGAAATCATACCAACCCGTCATACGGAAATCATAACAGCACATGATTTACCCTAAGTCACGCATCCGTGACAGACCATTATCGGACTCCAAAGGAGCCTATTTGCTTTGGTTAACCTTGAACCAGGGGTCAAGGTAACAGCGCTTCGTTGAAATGCTCCGTAAGGCCAGCCTGTGCCTACCGTAGCTAAGAGAGGCATCTAGGCTCAGCTTAAGGCATGAGGAGTAACTTTACTTCTCCCATGTATAGCTTGCGGGAGGGTCCTGTGAGTAACACCATCGGGCAAGTAATTACTGGGAACGGATAATGTCTGGGGCATGGGCTTTTGCCTCTGCCTCGGCATGGTTCTGTTTATTCATTTATCGGATCTTGGACGATACATTTATTTATTTATTTATTTGTTGGGAAAACTATTAAATTGGCACCAGTTTCTGGGGCTTGTAAAAAACACCCCAGTCTCTCAAAAGTCTTGTATGGGGCGGGGGGGGGGGGGGGGGGGGGGCTGGTTTTTGCTTTCAGTGCAAATAAATTGGCTTGAATCTTTTAAAACATTATTAACACAGCTTTTTACCATGGAGTGCTGGACAGACCCCAAAAACCGTAACCCTAGCTTAATACTTTATGCCCATGTCATTCGAAGCTATTCTTTTGCAGATTTCAAAGACTGAAACAATAAGCAAAGAAATAAGCGTATGCCTACACCAGGAGATGGACATTATCACACATCTAACACTGATTGACACAGCTGGTGACTTTGTCATTCACTCGGTAGCATGAGACTCACCAGTGCTCAGGCGGATCACGGCAGTGGCCAAAAGAACGGTCACCCAGAAGATTTTCTCAATCGTAGCTGTGACAAACCGTTGCAGACAACGCACAGAATAAGTTTAGAAAGCGAAAATTCTGCTTCTGGTGCGTGCAGCGGTACTAGGGAATGTTTTATATTGTCCCTGTTACAGCCCTCAGGCCTAGAAAACAAGCAAACGACTAAAAATCGTTGGTTCCGGTATAATCAATCAAATCTAATCAAATACTGTCAAATATACTTTATTATTAATCTCAAAAAAAGGGAAATTGTAAGCTACCATAAAAACAGCAAATAAAAGAATTAAATAAAAACTCAGTGAAGAACATCCATACACCACACACACACACACACACACACACACACACACACACACACACACACACACACACACACACACACACACACACACACACACACACACACACACACTCTCGTTCATATCTACACTCCCTCTCGCTCACCCCCCCCCCCCCCCCACCCAGGCCCAACGCATAAATCTGCCTCAACTGGACAATTTCAGCAGTATGTGCTTAAAGAACATCTGGAAGAGAAGTCACAAGGCGAATGCTGATCTGCAACCTACCATACTTTTAGTTTAAATCGGAAACAGGATGATTTGTTTTTCGTATTTGCCTAAAATGAGAAAAACGAAGCAGACATCCTGTTATTTTCACCGTGTCGTAGGTGTCATATATTGTATCGTGTATATCCGCCTAACACTACGTTCCTGTGAAGATCCGGAAATTCAATGCTTGCTTTGCTCGTTATTGCTGGGATTCGATGAGAAATGATACGTGTATTAAGCTCAGTACAAAAATAAGCGCGCGCGTGTGTGTGTGTGTGTGTGTGTGTGTGTGTGTGTGTGTGTGTGTGTGTGTGTGTGTGTGCGGCACTCGCTCATGATTTCAACGGTTTTGATGTAGCAGTTTTGAACAAAGGTGGTTTGAGTTTATCTCCTGAAATATTGTGGATGGTCGAGTCCTTGCTGTTCTGGATCCCCCAACCCCCCCTCGCCCCCAAATATCGTGCAGGTGATTTGGTACAGCCAACCACGTACGTACGTCAACGACACACAGGGGACCACTCTCCCTAACTATGTCGTCTCCCGAACCGAATCCTTTTCATCTAGGTAGAGACGCGGTCAGCATACACGACCGAAGCCCCCGGGTCGTTTGTCTGTCTGGACACTGGCTCTGCGTCATGGATGCCCAGAGAGTACAGACTCTAGCCCGTGTATAGGTAGAAGCACTCTTTTTGTTCTGCAGCTTGGTGGAAATGAACACGCTGCACGGAAGTATGGACCTGAGGCTTTGACCATATTGGAAACCTGTTGCCCTGATGTGGGTTTCTGCTTACGCCCAGAAAAGCACAGCTCGGTATGACAATATTCCGTGCAGACGTATACTTACGCCGTTACCTTTCGCAGTGTAGGTGTAGTACGCTGCTGTAGCGCAATGAAAAACAACGGCATTGGCTGAAGGCATTGAAGGTAATAATTATAACAACATTTCGCTGTAATCTCTGGGCAGAGCGAGCATCCCCCGCAGGATTTCAATAAGACATGCCGTCCTGGCCAGGGCCCGTATGTAAAACTCGAGGTTAATTTAACCCACGGCTACGGGCCTAACCCAGACTAGGACAAAAGAAACCCCAAAACAAAATTAAATATAAAAAACGGAAGCGAAGAAAGAACGACAAAAATCCTTCTATAACGGGATAGGCACCTTGCTGGAATGGACCCGCTTCCTGATTTAAAGCAAAAAAAAAACAACAGGAAATTTAACCCTAGAGCTAGTTTAGTTCGAGGTTAGACTCTAACCCGGGGCTAAACTCCCTAACCCCGACTTTTACATGCGGGCCCAGGTTGCTTTGTGCACGCACCTACCCCAATTTTGTTCAAGTATAGACCAGAACTTGCGTGTTTCCTGGTGGATCATTTCGGTCGGTGTGGTCTGAACCGGATACGCGCTCATTTACGTAACACGCCCAAGAATAACGGCAAAGTGGCATGAGAAACTTAACTGTGTTTGACACGAATTGAAAGTTCGCAGAACCAGCTACGCCTCTTGGCACGAAAGCTGCTCGTGAAATTCTGCTTTGAAATATTTATCCAGAAATGTCTTATTACCGTGAGCGTTTCTTGGTTTTTGTCTGACCTTCGTCAGGCTTTGAACGGGCTGATTCCATCTTTCTCGCCAACTCATATTCTGGAACAGTTTCGCTCGTGAGTGCGCCTGTACGCTCGAAATACTCTGTGTTGATGATTAGTACAGCTCTTAATGCGATAGAAAGTTGCTTACATTTTGTGCGAGTGGTCGACCATTCAAAATCTACGACTGTTGTTATACAACTGGAGCGCTCGGTGTGGTCGCAGCGTCATCGAGTACGCTTCTGTTGGCTCAGTACCAGCTTTAGAGACGCTACCACTGTGCAGGTGTCTAAGTGACGTGATGATAGATACCACGGAAACAGCTCAGAACGACCTGTGAACATAAACATAGTATTAATAACTTCAAGGGCTCATCTTTCGGCATGATTGTTCAGGGTTTCACACGTGGACACTTTCACAGGTTTCCAGCCTCACAGAAACCTTTGCGCAAGCTGAAAACACAACATCTGCAACACTAGCACAACTCCAGGCCGTTGTAGTCCTCTTTCGGAAGGCGAGCAGACGTCAGGGTATTGTCCTCAGAGATCTCTATTCATAGACTATCAGTTTTCAACTTCCAGGCAAGCACTCACTAGCGAATCTATTCTGAAAGGTGTCTCTTGTGAAGCCTTGTAATTTTGAAGCAGCGTCTTTAATTAACCAAGAAAAGAACAAGAAAAAAAAATCGACACTTTTTTGAGCAGTAGTCTGGCGCGTTTGCATGTAAACCTCGTCCCCCCCAGAGGGACGGACAAATCAAATCATTCTTAGTAGAATTGCCCACACAGTTTGTAAATCTGTCTTTCGCGTGCCGAGTCTACGCGGTTCCTTCCGCTGGGTGGAAGCCCTAGAGTGCGTGATTTCTTTTCCCGCTTGACTTCTGTCCAAGGTTTTATAGCTGACGCGCGTTAAGCCCTAACTAACTAACTAACTAACTAACTTATAGCGACGCGATTACGCATGTATTGAACTGTGTCAAAGCGATTTGCCCATGTAGAAAGGGTATGTGCAAATGTTCGCACGCACTAACACACTGTTCTGGGGTATTGTTCGCTGAGAAGGTAGCTGATGACATCACACTGCACGCGCCAATTTCAATCTTGTCTAATCTCTGCCGCTGTTGGTACTGAATTACTATGCGTAACTAGGCCGATCCGCAAATATCCGTGCGCTGCGTGTTTGACTTGTAATCTGTGCAGCCAAAACCACTCTGTCACACACGCAGCATCCAGCTACTTTCACGGATGTCACCGATGCACTGTCTCAACAATTGATCACATCCCCCTTGACCACAGAGTAGTTCCCTGGAAACATGAGCCTAGTTTGACCATCGTCGGTGTAGTTGTACATCTTTCGCATGTTGTTAAACCGATTTCACAGCAGCTTAGGCATCTGTATTGCCAAATACATGTAAAGCCGGCTCTTAACTGGGCACTGCGGCTCGCCACAGTACGTGCTGTCCACAGTTGTGATTTGGGGGGGGGGGGGTGGTTCCGCCGCTGTGGCGTCATCGCAGCAACATGGATTTCAACTAGCCACAACTGTGACTGTGGTTTCCACAACAGATTCTGATTGGCTGTACTACGTCACTCGGCGCGCAAACATGGCGGACAGTGCATCTTCAATCGGTTTGTCACCGAGCACAGCTGTGGTCAGTTTTGTAGTTAGTAGACACACCGAGCGCAACGACTGTGATGTGTACATGTGTGTTTCGCGCGCTGTGCCCAGTTAAAGAGCAGGCTTAAGGACACCGGGAGATAAATGACGCGTTTTCGTCCGTTTCCCAAAGTATGGCTGAGACTAGATGGTGGTGACGTCACAGTCGAAGCGAACTGTGTGCGGCGACGTCTGCTTTACACAGTCTCTGTCTCGGAAACCGAAAGAAAAGCACACATTCGATGTAAGGCTGAATGATAAATCTAAAAAAATAAAAATAAAAAAAATCAAGCAAACCGAAGTGTTGTGTGGTGTCCCTGAGTACTGGAAGGTCGCGTCCGTCAGGCGAGATTTTCAAACAACGTTGATTGCGTGAGTGCATGTCACCGCTGGCGGAACAATGGGGCCTTAGGGCGAAAGTCAGGCGGGAAAGAAACCACGTGCCCTGGGTCGCCTCCTCTCCAGTGACATCAAGTTCCCTTTGCTCCGCAGGAGACTGGGAGTAATTGCATCTAGAGGGCGAAGGGAATAAGACCTGGAGTTTTGAAAGGGGACGAGGGGAAAGTTTTAATAGGATATGGACAAAGACAGACTAGACGGCGTAAATTGCATGTTGTCGGGAGCATGCCGGTGTCGGCGGTAACGGTTTTCGTGTGTGTGTGTGTGTGTGTGTGTGTGTGTGTGTGTGTGTGTGTGTGTTTCTTTCCCTCTGTGTAAAAACCAAGGGCGCTTCTCTGTTTCTCAGTCAGTCTTTCTGTCTCGCTAATGACATTCTTGGTGCAGGGGTTTCGTAGACGTATGAGACTTGAGTTGGTACATGTACATCAAACAGTTTTACGAGGATTAGCCAGGGGAAATGACTCTTCCTCAATCAGGATCCCTTATAGCTCACTTGCTGACCTGACTTGCGCGCCCGCGAATTCACCACTCACTGACGAGTAAACGGCGAACACAGCTTTACCTGCAGTCAGGATGGCGGATCACTGCACTGTAGCAACCATGGGTGCAGTACATCTAAATTAGTAAATAGCGTCACTAAAAAAAGCCCAGGGGAAATTACTCTTCCACAATCGGATCCTCTATAGCGCAGTCTGTGACTGAGTTTTACCGCTAAGGAGTACACGAAATCAGTCTAGGATGACGGATCACTTAGCATTCTTGTATGGTGTCCCAACCCTGTTCCGGGTCCGTCGATAATTCTATGCCCCTGCGATGACGGCCAGGTCGGGCTAACCGAGACCGAGCCGAGCTAAGTGATACCTAAGAAGGAAAAAAAAACCAAAAAAACTCTGTGACAAGGAAAGTGGACAGTTGCGAACAACTTTGAGGTCCCCGTGTTATTTCACAGTGTGCACAGAAGCGGTGAAAACTGTCGCATTCACCAGCACCAGTACATTCTCGGCCTGTTTCGAGATTATTACCTGCATACATAGACCCGGCGCAGCAGTCAATCATTTTTCGTGGCAGCTTCTTTGCTCCGCCGCGAAAAATGCGTGCTTGTTGTGGCAAGGGAGATTATTCATGCAGGTACTAATCTCGAAACAGGCCGAGAATGTACTGGTGCTGGTGAATGCGACAGTTTTCACCGCTTCTGTGCACACTGTGAAATAACACGGGGACCTCAAAGTTGTTCGCAACTGTCCACTTTCCTTGTCACCGAGTAGTTTGATTTTTTCCTTCTTAGGCATCACTTAGCTCGGCCCGGTTTCGGTTAGCCCGAGTTGGCGTCGTCGCAGGGGGGGGGGGGGGGGGGGGCAGAGTAGCGTTAGTCCCCCGGAACGGGAATGATGGTGTCCTGCATGTTGACAGCACGTGGCCAGCGCTGTCCCCTACGTGGCCGGGACAAATTGAGCCCGTGTGTGTAATGGACAATGTCCCCCTGGTTAATTCCAGGCATTGTCGGACCGGATGGGTCAGTCGTTGTAGCTGACAGACTCATTTATCCTGGTCACCAGCAAGGACTCTCGACAGACGTAGGTTGCTGCCACTGCTGGTAAACACTGACCATTTACATTACATGTTGGTCATTGGCCGAAAAGTAGGGCAGTCTTTGGAGGTTCGGTCAGTCCCGAAAGCGCTGATGGTTATGTCAAATTTCCGTGGATGTCGGTATTATTTCTTTGGTTATTGTTTTTGTTTTGTTTTGCTTGATGAAGGCATTGTACCTCAGTTGAGGGTTAGTTGGGAAATATAACTGATAGGCTCATATTTGGTTTAGAGTCTTGTCATTGCTTGTGCTTTCTTTGTGATCATGTTTTTTCGTCTAGTACTTCCTGTTTTTCTCACAGCTACTCTACAGCATACAGTGTCGTGTATTCTATCGTCCCTTGTGATAGCATCTCCCCCCTCCGCCCCGGCACCGTCCCCTCCCCCCCCCCCCCCTTTCCACAAAAGCTTTCGTACCTCTTACCAGTTTGGTGACAACAGGTTCGTGCGTTGTTTTAGTCCTTCGCAAGAGGGTTTTAACCGTTACTGCATCCTATGTTGGAATATTGTTGCTGTTTGGTTTTTTGTTTGTTTTTGTTTGTTTTGTTGTTGCTATGAACACTTTGGTCTGTGTCATATTCAGACGTTTGCAATCACCCTGCATGGCCTCAGTGGAAGCAAAACGTGACTCCCGATAGCGTTCACCTTGCGAGCAATGGAGCATCTCGCAGCCAGACAGAGAGAGAGAGAGAGGAAACCCGTGTAAAGAAGAAAGGAAGATCGGGTTCCCAGATGAAAGACCACGCTCAAGTGCAAGACAGAACATCTGTCATCTACCTGAGCTTTGCGGAAGACGAATATAGACACAGGAACAAGCGGTTGCACTCTTCTCCCGTCCCTCCCCCCCCCCCCCTCCCCGTTTCTTCCCCTACCCCTCCTTGTCCCTTCCCTCCTAGTGTACCTCTTCTGTCCCGTTCTCATCATCCGTGCAGTTGCAGTTTCAGAGGCCTAAGTAGCATCTACTGATGGTTATTGATGTGTACAGTTAAATTCAAGTGCTCCTCTTTTCCAAGCGTAAGCGTAAAGGGATAAACAAGCATCTGTTTTGTTGAGACGCAGTGACAGGGAAAGTGGCGTGCTTCCTGTAACATGCCACAGAAATTTATTCGCAGGATTAATTTTTTTTTTTTAAGATGTGCAACGCTCGATGCGAAGGGACATTTTTCACCATGATGGCATATGCAATAAACAGCCATGCCCTGCTTGTTGAAAGGTACAAATTATACCTACTTGAAATTCATCTCCACGACTTGAAAGATAATGGAAAAGAGAAGCTGGGGGGGGGGGGCGATAGTGATTACAAAGAAAGTAAGGTTTTGCAAGCGACGGCGCGATCTCTATCCTCTAAAATCAGCCCCAACCCAACACACACACACACACACACACACACACACACACACACACACACACACAAAACAACAACAACAACGAAAGCAGCATCCACCGCCCTTGCTTTTGGGTGGGAGAGGTCTACGTGGCATAGCACCAGACTCTCGATCAGGCGGCTGCTGGTTCGAATCCTGACATGATCCGAGTTTGTACAGACCTTTTTTTCCCAGTGTTCACGTCTTTGAAACAACCGTCTTGATCGACAGAAGACGTTCCACCTTAAAACACCCATCCACCCACCCACCCACCATTCTTATGCACCAAACACTCAAATCAGGTCACCTTCTCATGTCAGAAGTCAAACGTCAAAAGATTTTTATTCCATTCTGCCCTAACGGGGTGTGGAAGAATATACAAAGTAAAAGGGACAAGATGTGCAGAAATGGTGCAACAATGACATTAAACAAAAATATGCGATGCGCGCAAACAAGGGTTAAAAAAAAAAAAAAAACCACAGAACAATACAAGCAACAAGACATTTGTTTCGATGACGGAACCCAGCACGAGCCGCACGTGCCTGAGCGAAACAGGAACCACCGAACAGGCCAAGAGTGCCCCCGGGGCACACTCCAAAACAGACACCTCGCTGCAACGCCGGCATTACCCAAGACCTTTACAGAAGCACCACCGTTGTCACTTACGCAAACATGACCCCACCGGAAATAACTATCGCTTCACGAGCTCTAAACTCCTCTAGGGGAAATGTCTGGTGCAGCATAGGACGTGGGGTTGTTGGGGGAGAATGTGCTAGAGAGAGAGAGAGA
>JACVVK020000018.1:110000-147500 GCA_018292915.2 Batillaria attramentaria | reverse complement strand
CAGTATCTTGAATCGGACACAGAGTACTCTTCATCAGTATCATGGTGTTGTTGATCTTAACTGTTAACTTAATCGTGTTTCATTGTCATACTTTTGTACATGTAACATCACTATACCGTTGGTTTCGTACCGTGTTCTGCTGGTCTGGAAGTGAAGCGAAAGAGTGAGAGATTCTGCATGGAAGACAAAATGCGAAAGTGAATCGCCAGTTTTCTTGCTTTCCTTTGCGTTAGAGGATCAGAAACTAGCTTAGTTGTAACCAGTCTGTAAGTCACATCATATCACATCACGTCTTTCGGTGTAAATGCAGGAAAAAACTATTTTGCTATGAACTTCGCTGTTTGTGTGTTGATAGTTAACAGGTAGGGGGGTGGGGGGGGAATGACACATGGCCGCAGCCGCATGCATTGCCCGAGTTACTGCAAACGTACGCCAGCAACTGAGTCATTCACAAATTAACTTGTTTTCTTCAGGGTTCGTGTTGGATCTGTGTAGAACTGTACCCTCGTGCAAACTGCTGTGTTGTATGGCTCAGCCTGGTGTGATAGTCTGTGAAGGATGAAATAACTTGAATGGTGTTCAGCGAGATTATACAATGTTCGTCGCGACTGTCACTCTGGTTGGACAGACTTTCTTTTTTTCCTTTCTTTTTTTCCTTTTTTTTTTTTGGGGGGGGGGGGGGGGGCAGTACTTGTGTGCATTAACCATTGAACGTCCTTCACATATGAATTCATTGTAAGAAATATTGAAATAAAGTTGAAAGGGTTTCCACGCTTTGTTCTATTTTTCTCGTATTATGCCATCGAGTACGCTTCTGTTGGCTCAGTGCCAGCATTACAGACGCTGTCACTGTGCGGGTGTGTAAGTTGTGTCATGATAGACATGACGAAAACAGTCGAGCATAGATATGGCTGCAGTAGCCCTCTCTACAAACAAACAAAATCAATAAACGAAGCTTATTTAGTTTGCTCAGACAATCCCTCCATGGTGGAATTCTTGGCTTACCGCACTTTCAATACATTCGATCTTTTCAATACCAAGCCGCTGTAAGTTGGAATTCTCTTCCCCAGGACATTCGTAATGCATCTAACTTGCTTGGCCGTAAAGCCAAGCTGAAAACCTTGTCCAGACTGTCCTATGACTAGTTCACCGCAAATCTTCCGCCGTTTTTGAGCCCTCTTGGTGGTGGAGTGGCAGAGGTGTGTGTGTGTGTGTGTGTGTGTGTGTGTGTGTGTGTGAGTGTGTGTGTGCGCCTCGATTTATTAGCTTAAGTTGTAATTGTGAAGCGAGTTGAGCTCACTGTGGGAACTCTGCGCTATACAAAAATGTTATTATCGCGCTCATCGTGGGAACTCTGCGCTATATAAAAATGTTATTATCGCGCTCATCGTGGGAACTCTGCGCTATACAAAAATATTATTTTCGCGCTCATCGTGGGAACTCTGCGCTTTACAAAAATGTTAAATTATCATTATTATCATTAATTCAGCCAGGCATGCATGAACCACACGTGGCACTGCAAGGTCAGTTTGTGGATTTCAGAGATTTAGTCCACATCATTTATTGTAGCTGCGGTGTAAGGGTGTTTCCCTGTGCTGCTCTGACAAGAAGCCCATGTCATTTTTTTTGTGTTAAATTACAGTTGCAGAGCCATCCATTTGAGATTTTATTACAGGAGGTAATCAAAATGGTCGACCGTTTTTTCCGTTGCTATGTCGCTTCAAACGTTTCCACGACGATAGCAAGTCAAGTCTGTTTTTTCCAACCCTCTGGGGGCATAGGAAAACAAACGGAAACATGAAAATCATCGAAAATATCAACAACAACAAAACCCAACAACAAACAAACAGAAAAAAACCAAACCAAAACAAAAAACAAACAACAACAACAACAACACACACACACACACACACACACACACACACACACACACACACACACACACACACACACACACACACACAAACCAAACAAACAAAAAGCCAACAAGAGAACAACCAAACAAAACAAAATCAGGAACAAAGCATATATACACACACTCGCACATACTACTGAATGCGTATACACTCACGGTAAGTAATCATGTCTGTCTAGTGCATACATACATACACAAACCGGGCCAATGTCCACACACACACACACACACACACACACACACACACACACACACACACACACACTTCACACACACACACACACACACACACACACACACACACACACACACACACACACACACACACACACCCCACATCATCTTCAGACACGCGCGTATTCAACAAGCATACCATCTGAAGCCGTTGTTTCAAAACATAAGCATATAGACATCGTTAGATTGTAGTAACGTATTTGTACGAATCGGTTTCTGGGTGGTAAACGGCCTCTTTCAACCGACAACTGAAAACCCAAAGCGTTTTTCTGGTGCTATGGCGGTTTGAGTTGGCGTGGGAAATCAATGATTGGCGGTGCAATGATTTTGAGCGGCACAGCACCGGAAAAACGCCCGTCCATTTTGTTTTAACCGCCCCCCCCCCCCCCCCCCGGTGTTTATGGGGAGCCTGGATTGTGGATTGTTTCACAACGGCTGGGCTGGTGTTCACGTTCACGTGACCAATGTGATAATATCCTTGGGTCTGATGCATGGAGACAGACCAGGGCCCGTATGTAAAACTCGAGGTTAATTTAACCCACGGCTATGGGCCTAACCCAGACTAGGACAAAAGAAACACCAAAACAAAATTAAATAAAAAAGGAAGTGAAGAAAGAAAGACAAAAGTCCTTCTATAACGGCATAGGCATCAGTGCTGGAATGGACCCGCTTCCTGATTCAAGTTAAAACCAAAAACAACAGAAAATTTAACCCTAGAGCTAGTTTAGTTCGACTTTAGACTCTGACCCGGGGCTAAACTTCCTAACCCCGACTTTTACATGCGAGCCCAGGACACAAGTCCGAGACTGGCTTGATTAAGCTGAAGCTAAAAGATTAGGACGAGATGCATACACGGAGACGTATGCGCCTATGACTGTTCAATAAAGGACTAAACGGTAATTTATGCATTGCTGATGATAGCACCGACATAGTAAGTCTGAGACTTGAGCTAAATCTCAGACTGTTCTAGTATCTTCTCGCGCATGACGTCCTGTCGTGTGTCGTATTTATATGCATAATGTTCATACATGACAAAAGTGATAATGTTCTGGTGTCTCATTTACACGTATGCCCACAGCTTTGCAAATGAACTGCTTTATTGCTTGTGTGGGTTTTGGACGGAATGAGATTTTTTTTCTGGACGCCGTCTGGCGTGTACAGCAGTTATACAGCGTACGATCCCACTTCTGTCGAACACTCTGGATCTGCCATAGCGTCGATGTAGTTCTTCAAGACTTTTCAATCTTTACCAAGCACGGCTGGGTAAGTAAGTTGTTTTGACGTTTAACATCTTTTTGTCCCCCCACGAACTGATGTGATTTCAAGGATGGCGTTGTGGAGTGAGGGCCTGCACCAATTTTTCGACCCTGTCGGGGTTCGAACCACCGACCCTCCGACTGATCTAGTCCAAGTCAGTGGATCCGAATTTTGTCTCCTGAGGCACCCCAATTCCTGGCAGTGAGTGAACAGTATATGTGGTCTTACTTTCTCTGACGGGAAGCAATTACTCGATATGAGCCCCGGTAGCTTTCAATGATCTCATCAATGATCTACAGTGGTGCGGAGACTTCCACAAACGACCAAGTGTATTCTCACGAAGAGCAGTAAAGTTTTTCATTGCGAAACACTTACTGCAGACATTCCATCCTTCAGTTAGTACTTGGTCTAATGACTGAAAGTGGCCGTTAACTTGAAACAACAACAGAACCAAACAAACAACGACAACCTATATCAAGCCACTTTGCGAAAATACAACAAAACCGCACCGTGCTGACTGACTTTTGGCACAGAACTGACACACACACACACACACACACACACACACACACACACAAACCAGGCACATTCTCTCTTTAATAGCCCAATGCAACTTTTCGCCTCCACCACCACTGCACTACCAACATGGCGAAAGAAGCTGGTATTTCCTGCTTGGAAGACTGTGACTACCGCACCCCGCGCCACTGTGACGGTACAGCCCGGCACTGGTTTGTGTCTGTGTGTGTGTGCCGACACATTAGCATTTCACTGATAATTAGCGCCAGCAGTCTCGGCAGGTAGACAGCGCGTTTTATGGATTCACTGATCCCCACATGACCCCTGGTACAGGCACGAGCTACGCGGAAAATTCTTACCAGGTGGGGAAGATCAGTTCTCTCAAGTGGCGGGAAACAAAGCCAGGGGAGAGAAATGATACAGATTTACTGCCCCTGATGATAATTGTCAGTTATCCTGAATCCCGGCGGCAATAAAACAATCGCACCCCCCCCCCCCCCCAACCCCCTAAACTGAGCAGCTCAGTACAGACACAAACTTTTACAGAGGTCAGTAGTAGTTAGGGGTGGACGATTTTCGCGATACGTGTAGTGTGTTTTTGGATGCCGGCTGTTGTAATGTTATGACCGGCCACACAAAAGGAGATTCCCAGCGCGTTTCCAAATTGGCTGCTAGTCAGAACCCTGTTTCGGCCAAATTACTGCTCTAGTAGTAGTAGTAGTAGTAGTAGCAGCAGTAGTAGAAGTGGTGGTAGTTGTAGTAATAATATTAATAATAATTTATATTATTGGCAACAACAACAAAAACACTACTACTACTACTACCACTACTACTACTACTACTACTAAAGAAACACGGCTCCTAGTAACCGTTTGACATTGCTGTATCAAAGACTGCAAAACCAAGTTCCTATGTTGCTTTTAGTTTGTGCTCGAAAGAACATAACACAGACACTCTGAAAATCTTGACTGCCAGTCCAATCGTCTTTCTCAGTAAAGAATTCAAGTAAATTAGAACGTAATTACCCATAAAGTAAATTAGTACGTAATTACCCATACTCGCCGAGCTTCACTGTGTTGGCTGGAACAAATTAAGTCTCGGACACTGGCTCTGGCCATGGATGCACACGTCACTCGCACTGGAATATGGACAGATAAATTATGTTGATCAAAACGTGCGACAACTGCCCTATATCAGCAGAACGTGACAGCTTTTTGGTGAACGTGACTGCTGCTGTCGATACAAGACAAATTATTCAACCTTCACACATCCTGTAGGAGCTTCAGGGTTCATTCACCGATACCTTCTGCTGACAGCTTGACTTGAAAATATTTGACGAACACTTGATGCCGAACATTCAGTGTTTTATGTAAACGCGCTCGGAATGTTTGCTTCGTCTAGAGATCTGTTTCAACCAACAAAAAAGAGCTGTTACTAATGTGTTTTTAACATACTTTCGCGTCAGTCCAGTAAAGTTCCAACAGTCTTTGTAACTGACTGTCTTCTTCTATTGTCAATTAAAAAGAAAAAAAAAATATGAGAAGTATCTTGAAGATACAGAAATACTCACTGTAATATTTACTCAGTAACTGCCGCTAATATCAGACTGGTGTGCGTTTGAATAAAAGTCTAGGTTACTTAATTGTCCTTTTAGTTGATGAGGACATCCTTTTCATCGCTGGTCTTGTTTGACCGAGTCTTCAGCAACCCCAGGACCGTGCAAATAGTCGCAATCCATGTGTCAACACCGCGATGGGACCTGTAATGCCAAATAAGGTTCGATTTTGTTCCAGAAGTTGGAGATCAAGATACGAACAATGGAGCTTCTCTCCGTAGCTAATTTTGACTAATGGACGCGATTGGACGGAACTGAGACACTTTGGGAAAACTATGAGAAATTAGATACTAAATTAGATGGACGGGACGGACCGGCATGTGCTGGTGTTCGATGGGTATCAATAGACTTCTCCAGGGCGAGCAATTGCAGCCAATCAGAAAATAGGTCAAACTTCAGTCAAGCCGACTGTGGGGTGAAACTTCTCTGCGTTTCACAAGCTTGCACACACACACACACACACACACACACACACACACACACACACACACACACTAGCACGCACACACAAGCACGCACGCACGCACGCACGCGCCCTAGAAACAGTTGCTAGGGGCTACCGGAAAGGTCCTGTAGACGACTGGTCTGGAAGTGGCAAGTATATCTGACTTCGGAAAACTGAGGATCGACATTTCACACTCTGTTCACTTCAGTTACAGCACCAGGGACAGCGAAACTATCGTTTGAGACGAACAAGGTAAGAAAGTACTACTCTACATCAATACTGTGTACTACTGTGGTGCTGGGTTTTGTTGGCTCTCTCTCTCTCTCTGGGGAGCCGGGGTGGCCGAATGGTAGAGCGTTGGACTTTCAATGCTCGGGTCGTGAGTTCGTATCCCGGCTGGGGCCAAATATTTGTACTGGCTTTTTCATCGTTGCCCCGTCTTTGATATCACCCGTATGTGGTGGAAAAGAACGTTAAACCTCCAAACACGCACCCACCCACCCTCTCTCTCTCTCCTTCCTTTATCCACCCAAAAGGCGTCGTGAGCATGCTTACTGCTTGAAGGTTTCACTGCACCTTGGAAGTGGCGAATCATCGTGATAACCGATGATGATCATCAATGCTGTGGCTGCGTTGGTATGGTTCGCCACCTTGTGCCATTTGCACCTCGTTTGAGAAGCACTGAGACCGTCTAAACAACATCGAGACTGCACCATTACCACAAGGTAACCCCAAACCCTAAACCTTAACCAGGCTAACCCTAAAGCCTGCTCGTAACTGGGCTCAGCGCGCGAAACACACTTGTGCACATCACAGTCGTTGCGCTCGGTGTGTCTACTAACTACAAAACTGAACACAGCTGTGCTCGGTGGCAAACCGATTGAAGATGCACTGTCCGCCATGTTTGCGCGCCGAGTGACGTAGTACAGCCAATCAGAATCTGTTGTGGAAACCACAGTCACAGTTGTGGCTATTTGAAATCCAGGTTGCTGTCCGGATGACGCCACAGCGGCGGAAACCCCCAAAATCACAACTGTGTCACAACTGTGGACAGCACTGTGGCGCTCGGCAGTGCGCAGTTAAGAGCCGGCTTTAGTCTAACACTAAACCGATCTAAGCAGACGAATTGTACTAAATGAGTACTCTGTGACTGCGTTGGTATAGTTCGCCCGATACCGCCCTACAGTGAGAATATTAACTGAGCAATACTGTGTAGTGTGTACATGAGTGTCGTCTGCGGGATGTTATCACGGACTTCGGACTCTGGCTATTAGCTATTGGCTACCCGGCGACCATGTCGTATGCTATAATATTAAATAACATCATGATGATTGTTAGAAACATCCAGGTTCGCTGGATCACCTACCTTGAACTGATCCTCGGCAAAACAGTAAATTTCCTGCCGGCTGTTTGAGTTGGGCTGTTGACACTTTATTACTCCGTGAAATTACAGCACTTTAAAAAAAAAAAGAATATCAGGAATATTTTATTGACTTAGTCTTGTTCCAAGCCCAGCCTATTTTTTTCTTTGTGTTTCACTTTTTGGGGAGTTTATTTTGGGTTTTGTTTCAGTTATGTAGGCACACATATAATTGCCAAAATAATATTGACAGGATTCCATACATTTTTAAAACGGGTGTCAGCTTGCATTGCCTTTGCTGTGTGACATATTACCGATAAGAAGAAACACCTTTTATGTGAACATAATTTGTCTCCTAATTAAACACGTGTGTGTGTGTGTGTGTGTGTGTGTGTGTGTGTGTGTGTGTGTGTGTGTGTGTGTGTGTGTGTGTGTGTGTGTGTGTGTGTGTGTGTGTGTGTGTGTGTGTGTGTGTGTGTGTGTGTGTGTGTGTGTGTGTGTGTGTGTGTGTGTGTGTGTGCGTATGTGTGTGTGTGTGTGTGTGTGTGTGTGTGTGTGTGTGTGTGTGTGTGTGTGTGTGTGTGTGTGTGTGTGTGTGTGCGTATGTGTGTGTGTGTGTGTGTGTGTGTGTGTGTGTGTGTGTGTGTGTGTGTGTGTGTGTGTGTGTGTGTGTGTGTGTGTGTGTGTGTGTGTGTGTGTGTGTGTGTGTGTGTGTGTGTGTGCCTCAGACAGAAAACCAATTTGTCTTTGTAAGATTTCCCTGTCAAGAAAACTTTTTTTTTATAACTGATGAGTCCGATGGATGAAGTGCTTGGAGGTAAATGTGACTATCAGTTTACTTTATTATGTCAAACACTGACGTTCCAAGATTTACTTATTCAGTTCAGTGTTTGCAACCCGATGTTTTTATATATACAAATCCCAAAATTAATAACAATGCGCGTGCTTCGTATAAAAATGTAAACTGATGGACAAGTTGACCTTCACGAGCGCTTGATTACGGAGTATCACAGGTGATTTGCGCATGCTCAAAAACGGTTGTTTTGCGGCCTTTCCTGGAAATGCCAATGGGGTCTAGACAAAACAAAGCTGCCTAATTTTTACGAAGCGCTCGTGCAGCTCGTGTTGAATTAGTCATTATTTCTATCGATCGGCATTGTTATTAACACTCCCTGTGGTAACCGTTGCTCCTTTCATATCAGTAAAAAGCCAGACACCTGCCCGTTATCTCAGTTTTGTCACCGTTTTTCTGAGGCAGTTCGAGCGTTTTGTTTCTGCTTCCAGGTCTGTTGGGTGCAGCTTCTGTCGCCAGAAATACGTTTTGTAAAGAGTAACATGTGAGTACAGACCATGTTAAGAGAGAGAGCGTGCAGACGAAAGTCAAAGTTTTTTTTTCTTCTAAATTTTAGAAAAACACGTATGCCTAGACAACAACAACAACAAACTGATAGTTCGTGTTAATATCACATTCGGCAATTTCTCTGTCTCTGTCTCTGCCTCTCTCTGTCTCTGCCTCTCTCTCTCTCTTTAGGTGGTAGGTATTGGGGTAGTAACAAAGTTAACGAGAGAAAAACGAAGAAAAGGAGAAGAAGAAGAAAAACAAGGACAAACATATCCATTTATACACATTTTGCATGTCGTGACAAACAACCAATGATAAAACGTCACGTCACCGAGATATGTGAATAATTCATGATATCGCGACTGAAAACAAGCCCATTGTGATTCTTGCATCAACTGAACTGCCGTCTTTCTTTACCTTAAAACCTGTCATTGCGTTTCTTGAATATTCCAAATTAAGCCAGTTTCGATCTGATTTTCCTTCTTTGCCGTTGAAAATTGATTATATCTGTCATGCCGTTTCCTGTTTCTTTAACTATGTTTGTTTTTGTTCGATTGTTTTGGTGTTTTGTATGATTCGCTCTCATGATTCTGACAGCACTTTGATTTTTTAAACAGGTTGTTTTGTGTGTGTGTGTGTGTGTGTGTGTGTGTGTGTGTGTGTGTGTGTGTGTGTGTGTGTGTCTGTGTGTGTGTCTGTGTGTGTGTGTCTGTGTCTTTGTGTTTTGCAGCAGCAAGACTTTCGTTAAAAAAAATCACCAAAATGACAACAACCGTTAACAACACCACTGACAACACCACAGACACGACCACAACAGATCCACTGAGAAGCTCAGTCTCCACTGAAGGTCTCCCCAGCAGTGCTACGGCGGAGTTCCTGCCGTGGGACAACCCCGACAACATCATCAGCTTCCAGACGTACACGATGATCGCCACGGTGTCCAACTGCGTGCTGTACCCCGTGCTGGTGCTGATCGGTGTGCCCACTAACATGGTCAACTGCCTCGTCTTCTGGAGACAGGTATTAGGAAGTTAGTGGCAGGTCTTGTAGATACGTATGGTTTGAAGGTCTGTCTTGTGTTGTGGAACGCTCTGCCGCCTTACTTGAAAACCAGCACCTCAGTCCACTGAGTCTTTCAGGAACCACCTGA
The DNA here is from genome assembly GCA_018292915.2 of Batillaria attramentaria. NCBI lineage: Eukaryota > Metazoa > Mollusca > Gastropoda > Batillariidae > Batillaria > Batillaria attramentaria. The sequence continues at coordinate 137,666 of JACVVK020000018.1, read as the reverse complement.
AGACCCATCTTTTCTCAAAGTTCTGATGCAGCCTCCCCCCCCCCCGCTTCCCTCTCCTGCTCCCCCCTTTCTCTCTCTCACTCTCCCCCCCCCCCCTTCCTGTTATAGTTAAAACTTATTCTGAATGTATAATTAACAGGGTCTGAGGGACGACTGAACGTGTAATTAACAGGGTCTGAGGGACGACTGAATGTGTAGCTAACAGGGTCTGAGGGACGACTGAACGTGTAATTAACAGGGTCTGAGGGACGACTGAATGTATAATTAACAGGATCTGAGGGACGACTGAATGTATAATTAACAGGATCTGAGGGACGACTGAATGTGTAATTAACAGGGTCTGAGGGACCGCATGAACCTGTGTTTGCTGGGGCTGGCGCTGGTCGACATGAGTTACCTGCTGGTGATGATGGTGCAGGCAAGCAGTTCCTTCATCTCCCTGGTGAACCAGGCGGTCGGGCAGCGTTTCTATGCCTACAGCCTGGTCTACTGCCTGGGGGTCGGCTGGGGCTTCAAGGCGGCCTCGGGCTGCATCAGCATGCTCATCGCCGTGGAGAGGTGCGTGTGTGTGCTGTACCCGCTGCGCGTGGACTCGCTCATGCGGACCCGCACCATGGCGGCACTTCTTGTGATCATCGTGGTGTTCATGCAGCTGGCCCAGGTGATCCAGCCCATCGCCTACACGGCCGTCGACATGAGTGACGTCAGTACGGGAGAGATCCATTGGAACATCGTCAGCACCGAGGTGCATGAGGACAACAAGGTGATCTTTGACTTCGTCCTCATCGTTCTCCTGCCTTTCGTCATCCCCGTCATCTCCTTCGTCGTCGTGTCCGTCACCACCGCCATCACCGTGGTCAGACTGAGGCTGGCCAGCAAGTGGCGCGCAGCCACGAGCTCCGTCTCTTCCGGTAGCAGCCGTGACCACCAGGGGGCGCTGACCAAGGTGCTGGTGCTCCTGTCCTGCGTGTACATCGCATGCTCGGCGCCGCTGGTGGCCGTGACCTTGGCCCGACTTCTGGTGCCCGAGTTCTCCCCTGACGGCCGCTATTCCAACATCTGCATCGCCTCCCACATCCTGGGCACGGTGTTCACTGCTGTCAACAGCGCCGTCAATTTCTTCGTCTACTACTGGCGGTCTACTCGCTACAAGCAAGTGCTGCACCAGATGTGTTGCTGCGGGAAGGGCAAGGCTGGACAAAATCGTGCAGCTGCGTCAGCTGCACACGGCGCACACGTTGTGGAACATTCAAGCGACGGGAACGGCCAATACGGGCACTATAAAGACAGTCGAGAGGACTCGTTGAACAAACGGAAGTGCTTGAGGTTAGAGTTTCATGGAGAATTCACTGCGGTTCAGGCCAGTTAAAAGTGAAGGTAGTTCAATTTGATTCTTGTGGTTGAATTTGTTTTTTCTGCCTCAATTATTTCTTGTGCAACATTTCATTCAAATGTCTGCTTGCGCGGTGTTAAGCCCTAACTAACTAACTAACTAACTAACTAACTAACTAACTAACTAACTAACTAACTAACTAACTAACTAACTAACTAACTAACTAACTAACTAACTAACTAACTAACTAAATTTTCTGATGCTATTGAGATGTTTGATGCGGTTCTCTGTCTCTGTCTCTCTGTCTCTGTCTCTCTCTCTCTCTCTCTCACACACACACACACACACGCCGGGTGGTCGAAAAGGTAGAGTGTTGGACTTCCAATGCTCGGGTCGTGAGTTCGAATCCCGGCTGGGGCCAAATCTTTGGCTGGCTTTTTCATCGTTGCCCCGTCTTTGATATCACCCGAATGTGGTGGAAAAGGACGTTAAACCCCCAAAACACCCACCCGCCCACTCTCTCTCTCTCTCTCTCTCTCTCTCTCTCTCACACACACACACACACACACACACACACACACACACACACACACACACACACACACACACACACACACACACACACATTTTTAATCCCCGGGCAATTCCAAAGGCTACGCCGTGTCAGTTATGCAATTTCTACTTCACGTGTTGAAACACTATACGGAATCTTTCGTACAAGATGTACAGGGAAAGGCATTGACTTATTTTTGTAAAAGCAAATCCGGTTGCTGAGAAAAGTGCGTAACTGACAAACCATTTTGAGCACATATCTTGAAATTGCCCCACCGAGTATTAAAAAAACTGAAATGTTCGCGGGCCTGGTTAATGCCGGGATATTTATGACAGGAAGCGTGGAATGCGGCCCTGTCCCGCAGTCCCAAACCACACGGACCTACATAGCATCATCTTACCATCATCCTCATCTCCATCATCATGCAGACTAAAACTTGCCCCAGCTTCCGAGCCCTCCGTGGATTCCACCCATTACCAGGGAGGAATACCACTGAAACCGGCAAAGTGTTGTGGCAGCAAAATTAAACAACAACAACAAAAAAAATGAAATTTTCAGATTTTTTCTTAACTTCGACGTATGTGGTGGAAAAGGACGTTAAGCCCCCAAACACCCACCCACCCTTTTCTTAACTTCGATAATTTGTTTCTCTCTGAAACTTCGTTTTGTAAAGCCCATTTTTGCAAGTGGCACAGATCCTCATCGTCCCATTAGGCGTCCGCTAACCACTGAGCATTCATTTTCTCTCTGTGACCTCTCAGTCCGGAGGGGGGAGCCGGGGTTGCCGAATGGTAGAGCGTTGGACTCCCAATGCTCGGGTCGTAAGTTCTTACCCCGGCTCAGGCCAAATATTTGTGCTGGCTTTTTCTTCGTTGCCCCGTCTTTGATATCACCCGTACTGTGGTGGAAAAGGACGTTAAACCCCAAACCCCCACCCACCCACCCTCAGTCCGGAGGATCAGCTGAAGCTGCAACTGGGCTCGTAAGGTGCGGTTGGCCGTCACAGAGAGCCCGTGCATGCACAGCAAACGCTGACGGCTGTTCGCACAGGACTCTCAGTGACGGACCACCGTACAGAATGCCAACGTCACTCTAGTCTAAGCTGTGGATCTCCATGGACTGACGGTGGACCATCGCATGCAGTTCACGCACGCAGAGTTTGGAGGTGCGTGTTGTTTGAGACTGCGTAAAGTCGACTCTTAGCTGGGCACTGCGGAGCGCCACAGTACGTGCTGTCCACAGTTGTGACACAGATGTGATTTGGGGCGTTTCCGCCGCTGTTGCGTCATCACAGCAACCTGGATTTCAACTAGCCACAACTGTGACTGTGGTTTCCACAACAGATTCTGATTGGCTGTACTGCGTCACTCGGCGCGCAAACATGGCGGACAGTACATCTTCAATCGGTTTGTCACCGAGCACAGCTGTGTTCAGTTTCAGTTGTACTTAGCAGACACACCGAGCGCAACGACTGTGATGTGCACATGTGTGTTTCGCGCGCTGTGCCCAGTTAAGAGCAGGCTTAACAGAGCCACACTCGGAGTAGTTTTCACAACTAGAGTACCCTTCTAACACGTTTATTGAAGCATTTCGTATGGAACGCGCTGTGGACAGATTGCTGAAAGAGCAAAATTTACGGCCATTTTTTGTGTTTTCCTAAAATTGTTAACCCTGTTATACGCCTCACTGGAAATGCGAATATTTGTGCTCAGATCATGTCATACACTAACCTCAAAATCCGGAGTACTTTGGATACGTGGTGGAAAAGGATGTTAAACTCCCAAACAAGCTCCGACCCACCCTGGAGTACTTTGGTCGGATATTTTATGCGTAATTTGTGTTGTGTTGTGAAAGTCCTTTGACTTTCTTTGAGGAGCATAGATCATGCAGACCTTTATCGCACTCGGCGTGTCACAAATTACACCATTTCTTCCGCTGCGTGTTGTAAACGGGCGGGGGGTGGGTGCAGGGGTGTAGTCTGGACGTTCTGCAATCTTTCGTTCCTCATCTTTGTTTTTGGAGGGAGCCGGGGTGGCCGAATGGTGGAGCGTTGGACTTCTAATGCTCGGGTCGCGAGTTCGTTTCCCGGCTGGGGCCAAATATTTGTGCTGGCTTTTTCATCGTTGCCCCACCGTATGTGGTGGAAAAGGACGTTAAACCCCCACCCACCCTCTTTGTTTTTGGATTTTCTTTTTTGTTTGTTTTCGTCCCACTGTGAGAAGTACGTACCTGACACGACCGTGAAGAAACTTTTTTTTTTTTTTGCTGCCACAACTCTTTGCCAGTTCCAGTGGTATTCCTCCCTGGTAATGGGTAGAATCCACGGAGGGCTCGGAAGCTTGGGCATTTTTTTTAAATTATGCATGATGATGGAGATGAGGATGATGGTAAGATGATGCTATGTAGGTCCGTGTGGTTTGGGACTGCGGGACAGGGCCGCATTCCACGCTTCCTGTCACAAATATCCCGGCATTAACCAGGCCCGGGAACTACGGCACCTGCGGTGCCGGCTGTGTAATCATCCACATCATAAAACGTGTCATACTAAGTGAAGCACCCCCAAAGTCGCACCCGTGAAGTGGGTGAATCTCGGCTGTGTGGCAACAGCCTCCCCATTGGGCCCATAGCACACCCGCTCTGGGTTGGAGCCGACCTAGGCAGGAAAAATCCCGCTTGCCTCGGCTGGGACTCGAACCCGGGTCTCCCGGTCCATGGTCCGAAGTGCTAACCACTACACTACGGGGGCCGGTAAGGAGCTCTTTTTTTTTGTTTTTAACGGGATAATTCCATTTTTGCTAAGCCAACATGTTTTGGAACAGTTTCGCTCGTGAGTGCGCCTGTACACTTGAAATAGTCTTTCTTGGTGATTAGTACAGCTCTTAATGCGATACAATGTTGTTTACACTTTGCTCCAGCGGCCGAACAGTCAAATTCTACGACTGTTGTTACACTACTGGAATGCTCAGTGGTCTGGCACCATACAAATACGACAAGTGCACAAACACATGCACAAATTGTCTCCCGAACAAGGCTATTCAGCCGAATAATCGAGGAATAAATTTGTTTTGTCTCCTGTCCTGTTTTCAGCGTGTTAAGTTGCTTTTTTGGGGTATGCTTGTTCAAGTTTCTCTGTAAGATACACGTAGGCTTACAGCAATGTTAGACCACAAACATGAAAGTCGTCGAGACGGGTTTTCAAGTCTTAATCCGCTCTGTATAGGCCCAACTTGTCCCCGCAACGCACGCGGTTTTACGGCTGTCAGAACGCATCTCACGTTGTGACGTTTTGACAAAAGAGGCATCAAGCGTTGGACCACAAATCCTGACGGTCTTCCCGAACAGCTTGGACAAAACGGTGGGCTGCTTATCAGTTTATTGTTTGTTTCTTTGGGCGAGCGCTGTGTGTGGTACAACTGCCTTCAACACAGATGATTTTTTTCTATCAATGTGACGTGATACTAGAGGTCTGCTTGCCCCTTCTCCTCTCATTAACTCCCCTCCCCCCTCCCCAAATAAAAACAAAAACAAAACAAAACAACAACAACCAAAAAAAAACAAACAAAAAAAAACAAACAACAACAACAAAAACAAACAACAAACGAAAAACAAACAACAACAACAACAAACAAACAAACAACAAACAAAAACAACCAAACGAAAAACAAACAAACAAACAAAAACTTACTTGAATATTTGTTTTTCTACGCGTATTTTGTCAACTTTGACGAAACTGTTGCATCACCTCAGTCGCTTTTACAGATTCATCTTGAAACTAATCTAGTTGCTCTCTTCCTCTCTCTTCATTTCTTAACGCGTGTTTTGGCCACTTTGACGAAACTGTCGCTTCAGTTTCGCCGCCTTTACAGATATATCTTGACAGTAACCTAGTTATTTCTCTCTCTCTCGCTCACTCCCCCGATTTCGCTAAGATTTTACAACATGGTTTATTTTCCCCACTGTGAGGAAAATGTTGCTTCAGTTTCGAAATTTCTTTGAAATTAGTTTTTATTTCGGTTTTAGATTGTAAGGCGCCTAGAGCTCGTTCCCCGGGGATAGACGCCCTATAAATTATATCATTATTAAAATAAAAAAAATAAAAAAAAAATTATTATTATCACCCCCCACCCACCCACATCCTTTACTCAACACTTTGTGGATCACGTCTTGGGGGGGGGGGGGGCGCGGAGGCCGGGGGCTTTTTGCTGAGATTGCAGACCTGTAAGCAGGACCACTACAAAAGACAGCGTGTTACTATAACGTGACCTTTGCTGTGTGATCTGTGACCTGTTTGAACACACGCCGGCAAAAAACCATGACAGCACCTGCTGGCAGTACGTAACCTTTGTACACGGTTCGTGACCCCACGGGCATCTGTCATAAACTCCTTCATCTTGTTTTCTCGTCTCATGGCAAAACACAAAAAACATCACCGCCCCGGCGTTTTGTCTGGTATTTATTGATAAACCCACACCAGTCTTCCACGGCGTCCATGCAGGCATCGAGCAAGTAAATTGATAGGGCCCACGTCTTAAGATCTGGTCACAACGGGCGTGTCAGTGACTCTCCAGGTTAGCGGCGTGTTTCAAGTGACAAAAATTAACTTGACGTTTTTCAAGCTTGCAGATCCCAGCTGCTCAGTAACGATGACAAAACCATGACACCAATAAGACTTACAAAATTATAACCTTCTGTGAACCGCCGCGCCGTGCACTGAAGCGGTGTCATCAGCAAAACCTTCGGGAAAAGAAAAGTCTCTCCATGGTCTTTGGTACAAGCCGCTTTGTGTCAGGATCTGTCATTGGCCTGATTTTTTTTTTTTTTTTTTTGGGGGGGGGGGGGGGGTCTACGCGCGAATGAAGGAATTGTGGTTACAGTACGTAACACTACTCTCATTACTGTATTTCTGGAAAACATCACCAGTGAACAAGCTGAAGCGAAGTTGACCAGAAAAAAACCACGGCTTCGTTGGGACTTACAAAGCAAGTCAAGTTCACCAATGTCGTCTCCGTCAGACCTCGCGTAAATTCAGTTTAAGTGTAAAATGTCTTGGCTTCAAAGCAAGCGAATAGTGTTCTCTTTAGATCACTGACAGTAATATCAAGTCAAAAAGAGCCGCTACAAGCCAGTTCAGTCTATGAAATCAATGAAATTTGCCCCATGACACCGAGGCTGTGGCGTCCCTGTGCACGGGAAAGGCGACGTTCACATCTGATATAACAAAATCAAGTCAGCACCACTATATCACCCCTGTCGAGTGTAGTCTGTCCCTAACGTGACAGGGAAAACGTTCCATGCTGTTTTCTCCGCCATTTCTGTTTGTTTGCCTTCCCCGACCCAGGGCCTCCGAGATCGAAGCCAGATTTGTCTCCCTGTACGGTACCCGGATCTGGAAGAGCCGCCACGCGCGCGCACCGATCGGCTGACGTTGAGTAAACATGGCGGCCGCCTAGTGTGTAGCACGTGCCGATTTGGAAAAGCTGTGTAAACGGAGTGGGCTTAGTGGCACTATATGGTGTTTGGTCTGAACCTCGGTGAGATGATGGGCATGATTGTGGTACCATTTTGGTCAGTTCTGGGAGAATTTAGTGAGGTTGCAGGCGGGTGCACTCAGACAGAAGTCCCGGCCGCGGCCGCAAAGCAGACCCCCCCCCCCCCTCCCCCACGAGGAAAAAACCAAAACCGCCAACAACAAAAAACCCAAAACAACAATTAAGAAAAATAAAGTATCAACAACAAAAATCAACAAACACAAGACCCATCTGTACAGTAAGGACAACAAAACATGTATAAGTAAAAGGTAGCCTTTATGTACCAGGAATTCATTTTAACTCTAAAAGACCCACATCTTCAACCGTTTTTATATCATCATTATCTCCCAGCACGCTATACAAAACACCACTTGGTCAGTGTTGAGTTTAACAAAACAGGACAGCAGAACTGAAATCTAAGTCACCATCCTTGGACACCGTGACTGGTGATTCTAAAAATGACGACATGAACAGTAACCAGCAGAACTTTTACAATTTTACAAGAAGTATGTACATAAAGATAAATTATTTGCAAGTTTCACACAGTTTTACACAATGAGTGGTTTTCCCTCTCTCTCGCTCTCTCTGTTTCACACACACACACACATTCAAACTTATCAGCAGTATCTCAGTTACACTGTCGCACATACTAAATGCACTTATGATTTAGCTGGCTGAAGTTCTGCAAGTTTGCTGGATGGAAAACACTTGAAACTAATTCAGTGAAAAACATGAAGCAAATGATAATGACAATAATAAATCAATGGAAAAATAAAATAAAGAAACATGAACTAAGATCACAGACAATTCAAATGAAGTTACCGACTCAAGGAAGTTTTCTGGCAGCTACAGACCATTCCCCATGTCTAAACTACACATGGTTCCCATTCCTCAAACCATTCACATGTCCCATTCTACACTTCCAATCAAAAGAAACGCGACAAGATTTATGTTGAGATTTCATGTGTCAAATGTGCACTTTGGGTAAGAACATTCAATTAGTGTGATTTTCCATCTTTTGAAGTATATTCCCTAATAATTTGTGTTTGACCAAATACGGCAAACTTGGCATTTCCACTTTCACAAATCAGGACTGACTTCATATGAGTGTTCAGTGCCAAACATGAACTGCACTTAAAAGTTTAGAAAATGAGGTTTTCCTTTTGATGTAAACAAAAAACATCAACCGGCATGATAAAAAAAAATCAAGAAGTCCTGAAAACAGTTCCTTATGAATGTTTTGAATCATCAGTGTAAATTTTGTCACATTTCTTTTGACCGTTAGTGCACATAAAACTAAACTGTCCTTATTACTAACCCTCTAATCCCGCAAGTCGGTGTGTGCATGACAATATGCTTAAAGGGTACGGCAAGTCAAGAGCACTGTTGGGTTTAAATGACAGATATTGAGGTCCTAAGCTGTTAGACAGCAAAACTTTTCGTGAACAAAGTACCATTTACTCAAAAATGCGCCGAAAACACCCTCTGCTTTCGGTTCCTGGGCTGCGCTATGTTGCCGCACTCTTTCGCGAATGAGACAGGAAAGGTGCTGACGGTGACGTCACTCCACCACCACTGTCGGCAGTGCCAGCTTTGAGCGGGTTGTTCCAGAGTATTATTTTGTGTTCGAGATGCCACAGTGCAAAGCGTTTGGTTGTTTCAGCAAACAGGGCATGTGTAAGAACACAGATGGAAGCCACAAAAGCTTTTATAAATTTCCGAATCTAAACAAATCAAAGGAAAAACGGAGGTTATGTGCGAAATGGTTGGAGACCTTGAAGAACGATCGCTTGCCCCGCCGAGTGCAGGAATACGCCTGGAACAATCGAGACTGACCTCGTTTGTGGAGATCATTTTACCCCGGATTGTTTCATTGGCGCTTTTGCGAACGATGTTGCCGCTTCTCTTGTCAAACACGCATCAATCGGCTCTTCCCCATCGTCCCCACTGTTTTCTGCCCGACCCCTTACTGAGCACTTCCTCAGAATATTCTGGCTCGAAATTATAAAGAACTATCCCCAAATCCATTCTAGCTTTCAGGAAATAAGCAAAGTGTGTATACGAGCCAGAAATAGTACGCCTAAAACGTGTAGCAGGCACACCTGCACGCACAGAGAGTGTGCCAGCTTAGTGTCGTCTGCTGCTGAGTGGTGCAGTGACGTCACTGCTAGGATCAACATGGCAGCCTCCATGGCATCGCATTTCAGCTGCTGTTTGGTGTGATAAATGCTGAATGGTGTATTCATGTTCAAATCTTTTGGGCTGCAGCCGTCTAGGACATCACTACCTATCCCCTAAACCCAACATTGCACTTGACTTGCCTTACCCTTTAACTCTGACTGCGTTTAGCCAGCTGCCAGGTTTGCATCTGTCAGACTGGGTTCCTGTACTATGGCTCAGTTGGTATAGTTCGCCCATTAGGGGGAGCAAATGTATACCAGTCAATTCCGTTGATATTTTGCATAAAGTCGTAGAACGAAGTCAGCGGCCACGTGATTTCACCTCGCCAGACCCCGGAGTACATTTACATCCCCTCCCGAGTTGCGGGGATATAGTTCGCCCCCGGTAGTGGACGACTGGAATTTATTTGCCCCTCCTGCGCATGACTGGTATACATTTGCACTCCTTAACCGGGCGAACTATACCAACTGAGCTGTACTATGCCACATCTGCTAGAACAGAAGTGACTGACCCATCACACCACTTCACTGTAACCCGTCGATTCTGTGCCATCAGTGAAACCTTTCCATCTACGAGAATGTTGGGTTCAACTTGCACGAGCGATTTAGATAAATGCCCACATAATTCCCAGTGACTACTGATTGTGTGTTGTACATACTGACAAATAAAAACAAATAAATCAACTCCAAATAAATTGTGCCTCTCGATGCCAGCGTCTGTTTAGGAGTGTGTGTGCGAGATGATGAGCCAGCTGATAATGAAATAGAACAGGACGAGCGGATACATGGCCAGCGCTTTCCGGCCCCTCGGCTGGCTGTCGGCAAGGAAGGCAATGGATGCTGGAAGGAAAAAAAAAAAAAAGCAGCAGAATGTATGTACTGTGAAGAAGATGCTGATGAAAACTATAGCTCGCTCATTTCAAGCTTACTAGGTTTCACAAAACTCAAATGACAACTTTTGTTTTGGATTAGTTGCGCTTCGAATATGAGTGTGCCTGTATGTACAAAATGGTCTGAATTACATGTAATAGCAGGGCCGAAGCAGGCTCCTCAGGATTGGTCCGGCAGCAACCAACACGCCCTCCCATACCCAACACCTGCCCCAAATGACAATCGTTCATTGCAAAGACACTTGTAGGAAAAAAAAATGAGCAAAAATAATAGTAGCAGCATACAAAATGGAAGGAACAAAAAGTATGGTCGCGCTTATGTTAACGAAAAAATATGAGGTCGTCTCAAAAGGCTGTATATTCAAAATATGTTCTTCGCTCACCTCTCTCTCTCTTTTTATTCCTTTTTTTTTTTTCAACGGAATTATTGGTCCTGGGTACTATGGCCCTGAATAGTTAATAAAGCTCTGTACAATGTCTGTGTAAGTGAACGTCAAACCACCTGAAACTCCTGTAGGAAAACCAACACTTGACAGATTTTGGTAAACATGCAGATCTTGGTGGTATGGTAAGGTATGGTAGACTTCTCCTCGGCGCACATATCCATCTCTGCTGAAATGTTCACCGTGCCGCAGGGCTGGAGGACGAAGCAGCAAAAGCCTGCTGCCGCTAAGCGCTACTTTATGTGCAAACCTCCACCCTGCTATTCACTCTGGTGCGTGCGACAGTATTTCTGTTTACCACGACACCGGCCACAGCCTACTCTTCTTCGAAAGATGAACGTGGGATTTTTAGCGTGCACACTTGATGTATAGGCGTGCGTGTGTACACGAAGGCGAGACAGGCACCGTAAACGAGTCTGCACATGGACTTGACTCGATATGGTCAGGAAAAACCCCACCATATTCTTGCCCACCAGGGACTCGAGCCAGGCAGCTCAGGATCCGAAGTCGGATGCCTTAACCACTAGACCAAATCCCCTGATTCCATCAAATGATACAAGGGATAGAGTAGTTATCAAATTTATGGAGCTTAGGCCCTTTCATAAAATGGCGGTAGATACTGAAACTACAGTATACATGCATATACATACCAAAAGTCGACCACACAAAGGCGGCAGTGACGAAGACGAATCTGACGATGAAAAGCACGAGATTCTGACTGGCAGCAGCGAGAATGATGCGACAGATGATAAGAGCAATGGCGAGGGGACACACGCAGTAACCCAGCACACAGATGCTTTGGAAGAAGGAGCTGCAAGATACCAGATGGAGTGAGCAACAAAGTCTAAGGGACATAACAAGAAGAAAAATATGTGCGGTAAACCGAGTGATTCACAATTATCTCCCTTACCTCAAAGCGCCGCTTCGCATTGCAACACACAATGTCAATGAATGAATGAATGACATATATTTTGACATCAAAATATGCTTGTGTTCAAACTCAAAGGTATGGAAAACAAGCAGTGGTGACTGCAAGTGTTGAGGTACAAAGAAATTAACAAAAGACAATCAAAAACCCACTTGAAGGGTGTAGATGAGCGAGATACGCAACCTTTCGCTTTTTGGGTTTAAACGCCTTTGTCAGTGGTAGACGAATACAGGAGACAACTGTACAGGGCTTAAAATGTCCTTGATCTACAAGGATGAAAGGTGTGTAGCATTTAGTGATGATGTGGCAAAGCCACGATCGAGTGCGTCTGCAAATCAGACGTACTATGCTAAGCGTGTCTATGAATATGCTCCCCTGGATATTTTAAAAATTAGACTAAAATCTGTGCGATTTGTTGCAGTTTGGCATAATATTAAGTGCCTCTGAGGGCGAACCCCTTGTTTTGAGGGGAGGAAAAGTTTTAGAATTAGACAAACAATTTGTGCAATTTGGTGTGTTTCGGCATAATTTTAAGCGCTTCAGAGACGGAAAAGTGCTTTTGGAGGGAGAAAAATATTGTCGAAGGTAGAAATCCACCAAAAAGGTGGAAGATTACAAGCCCTGACTGTTACAAAGTTCTGAAAAGACGGCAATGGCAGACAACGGCGTCTACACCACAGCATTGGTTGTCTCGTTCGGATACACACTTTCCAGGTGGATTTTTGACTCACTGATGCTCTCATCTGTTACATCCAAAGATACAAGCATGTATGAAACATTCCACTAACTCACATGTTTCCACCCAACAGTTTGGAGTTAAGAGTAACGACTGCAGCCCCGACCCAGTATATGACGAACACCTCTGCAAACTGTGGACCTCCGTCGTTCTTGTTCACATCGTTCAGTTCACCCGTTGACCCTTGCAGCATCCTGTAACCATAAACGAGAAGTTAAGGGTTTTTTGTTTGTGTTTGTGTGTGTGTGTGTGTGTGTGTTTTTAAGAAATAGGTCAAACCTGAATAGGCATCAACCTGTATAAGGCAGCAGATTTTCAGGGAAATTCACACACACACACGACATATACCTGATTCTAGCATCTGTGTTAGTATGATCAATAAAAGGCTAAATCCAGATATTTCAGCATCATCATGATGTTTCAGCATAACTTCATTTTGCAAACGAATGCAAGAATTCTACAATGCATGTCATGCTGCGCTATTCTAAAAATGCCATTACACTAAAATCCCACGACTATGTCCAATTTCGCAATCATGTCTTCAGCCTAGCTACATTTGAGTGTGTGTGTGTGTGTGTGTGTGTGTGTGTGTGTGTGTGTGTGTTTCTTAAAATCTGTCCTCTGCATTTCTATTGTACAGTTATCTCAGGTTACTTAAACTACTTACATGGCCATGAAGGTACAAAGGATGAGGGGTCCCCACAAGTCCCCTGCGGAAAAAAAAAAAAAAAAAAAGAAGTGAAAAACACATCAGTTCCTGAGTGGATCAAAGCCATAGATCAAATTCAAAGTGTATAAATTTATGAACAGATTCAAATTGTCTACTTGTCAGTTTAAATCAGAAAAGAACATACCAATCAGGTTTGTTACATTTTAAAAATGCTGCTGAAAAAAAAAAAAAAGGAGAAAAATAAACAACAACAAAAATTCCAAAGTAATCAATTCCTTACATTCACGCAGCAGAAGCTTGCTTTGTTTCGGATACAGGACATGATAGAACTTGAAGCCGACAGCTTTCAGGTCCCGCATCTGAAAGAAAATAAATGAATCATTTATAAAGAAAATGTGAAAACACTTAAAATGCAAGCATAGCTGCCAATCAAAAATCAGCATAAACTGTATTCCAGGGGAATGGGGAGGTCCATCCTACTGATATGACAGCCCGACATGATGGTGCCACTGTAAAGACATCACTCATCGACAGCAAAATTGGCTGCTCTTTCCAAGAACATGTCAGGCGTCACTTCTTTTTTGGTTTTGTTTTTTTTGGTGTCTTTATATTGCATTTTGAGGATGCCCTAAGCATTTTCAAAGGATCTCTGCGCACTTGCACGCATTTTGCGATGGCCACTATCGCACCTCAAGCCAGCACTTTCACAGCCTCCCTGCTTGCTGTGCTAATAACCTGTTAATTACAGAGGGCAATCAGCAGTGCATGATGCAAGTTTAGTTGATTGACAACAGGAAGTGCTCTGTCCGACTGTGGTGTAAAAGTGATATAATATATATTCAGAGAGGAAAAAAGGAATCTTACAATAGTTTCCCGAACAGGTTCATCCAGCGTTGACAATTCATCATCTGTTTTTGCAGCACCTGACACAGCAATCTCTCCTTCCAAGGGTGCCGTGACCTGCACATAAAGGGATGATAAGTGAATTAGTGTTAACCACATGCATTCATTAAGATGGTGGCCTTTGTGGTTCACAGAATGGGGACTTTCATCATTAATTTTTATATTATTGTGATGTTCCTAAAGGCAGTCTTTTTAGAGTCATATAACCAGATCAATAATGGAATTTGAACTAAATGAAGTACACTGAAGGGTGTTATGCTTCACGGTTTCTTTAGAAGTTGAACCAATGCGCGACTGGCATGTTGGCTTTGTCTCTTCCTCTTTCAGTACGCTGGAACCTAGTGTAGACGGGTAATCTTGAAAAATAGTATACGAAATTCTGGGAGCTAGTTGCACTCACTTAGGGTTAGGGTTAGTGTGCAAATAGCTCCCAGAATTTCGTATACTATTCTTCAAGATTACCGTGTAGGTGTTTAGTGTTTTCTTTTTTTCTGTTGAAACTGTCCTTTTACTGTGTTTGGATATGTGTGTCTCTGGCCATACTTCTACGGCCTACATCAGCACTTGCTTTCACTTTCATACGGCCGTTTGCTTTCCGCTGTAAACCTAATAAGGATACCTGACTTGAGCAAAGAGACAGGCAGTATTTAAACAAAACACACCGCGCATTATTGGTACTATACAATAGCTCTATTTTTCGGTCTGGTGCGCGGAAAATGAAGAAAATCCAACCAACCTCCTCAGAATGAAACTCCACGTCAGCCATGATTGATCTGGATGCCGGAAGTTGCAACTAAAGCCAAGTGGGAAATTCAACCAGTAGGCCATAATCTTCGCGATCGACTTAATTTACATCCAGAATCCTTGTTTGTAATGAACAGTTGGTATTATATTGATGTATTTGAAGTCACATGAAAATAAGATAATGATGACAAGTAAAAGCACAATTCTTGACCGACACAAATTCCTAAATACTACATTTCTTAGATGCAGATAGGTGTTCGCTTTAGCACACGTGTACGAACTTTCATGTCCGTCTGCGACTGACAATAATCGCGTTTCCATCAGTTTAGAAGGCGCACGTAGCCTTGGACAACATGCATTCGTATGTTTTGGAAGTGTACATTTTATCGCTTGTCCTCATCGCCAAGTATCCGTCACTGGCGACAGATCTGGACAGTGGAAAACCATCCGATCCTGTTGAACATGAGCAGACGACAGCATCGGTTGTTGGCGCAGAGAAAACACAGAAGCTGAAGGAGGACGCTGAATTTAGAGGGAAAATCTCTTCCCTTGAACAATGTATCCTTTGATTTTGCTTATCATTTGTTCGTTTTAAATGCGTGAAAAGTCAGTACCTTCAGGGCATCTGCTAGGTTTCAGCTATAGATGCAGTAGATGCCAGGATCCTCACTTTTTGAAGTTTTTAGGTCCGCCCCCCCCCCCCCCCCCCCCAGGTACGTGTGTGTGTGTGTGTGTGTTTATTCTCTCTCTCTCTCTTATATTTTATTTCTTTGCAGAATTATGATTGTGATTTCTCTTCCAATTCCTTAAATCTGAAATCAGATAAGAAGTTGTTCAGTGAACACAGGGCGTACCAGCTGAGTGCTGTCAAATCCATGCAGAAATTTGGAAATCCAGAGGCTCAGTACAAGCTGGTTAATGTCATGCTGAGCCAGCTGTTTAAGGTCGGTAACTACATACAATTTATAATGTGGATCATGATCAGTTAAATGATGACACAACATTTTTGTTGTTGTTCGTGCTTGTAACTCGCTTTAGGTGAATATTTCACTTTTCAGATGTTGTTCACTGTGTTGATGGAGTGTCCTCAATGTGTGTGTGACTGTTCATTTACACATAATCATATTTGTCATTGTAGCAGAGGAGTAGAGTGTTAACTGTTTGCTTTATAGCTCATGTGCACACACACACACACACACACACACTCACACACACACACACATGCACACACACATGCACACACACACACACACACACACACACACACACACACACGATTTTTAAAAGTTTAGCAGTTGATAAAGAGTGTGGCATTTTTTTCTCCTTCTTTTCTGTCTAACATAGAACCTGCTGGAGGCTAGACATAACCTGACCATGTGGGGGTTTCTGCCTGGTGATGAATTCCCTTCCAACGAGACAGTCAGAGACAGTGAGTAGTCAAGGCAGGAACTACACTCAGCAGATCTGTTAGTTTTACACTCATTGTTCCTTTCAGCTTTAAAAACTGAGGGTCACTTTAACCACCTCTGATAAATTCATTTTGTAAAATCAGTGAAGTACAGCCTCAAAATCTCTGCGTCAGGTTTTGAAATCTCTCTGTAAACGACGCACATAATTATGTGCATAATAAGGAACACTGCACTTCCTTCACTTGATACATTTATGATTATAAAAGATGATATATGCGTTAATCATTAGATCTTACCATAGTAAACAAGTGATCGTGGATGAATGATGCAAATTAGTGTCATCATGATATTTTGTAAATTTATTGTATTTTAATTCATTTTACCACCAATGGAATTTCTACTTTTATGACTAAATGTGTATTTGTTAGTGTGGAGCTCACTATTATATAGCAACGATAGATTTTAAGATTATGTAATCCTTATCCATGCATTTACCACCACATTTTCGAAGGTGAATGCTTTGCAGTAATTTTACCTGCCTCTCTTCCGCCACACATGCATGTGTGGGCACACGCACACAAAGTTACAAACACACACACACACATACACACATGCTATGGCACATTATTACTTAATTTTTTTCCATAAATTTGTTCTTTCAGGCATGTCCAAAGTGCTAGAGAACACGGCTTTGTTTGGTGACATGGTGTTGCGCATGCCTCACGCCGTCCATGAATTCTACGACAAGAATCGAGACTGGCAGTTGCTTCTTGCCTGGAGCTATGGCTTCTGCAATCAGTCCCATGTGTTTGAGGGCCCTCACCAAATGCTTCTCAATCTGGTGAGATAGTCCATAATTTATACATATGTCAAAAACAGCCAGAGAGAGAGAGTTTCCAGAAAACTATATACACATGCAGGGAACTCTGTCACCGCTACCAGTGTTTCCCACACCTCTGATTTCTCAGGGTCCCAGGGACCCTCTGTTGGAATTTCTGAGAGTCCCTTTGCAAATCTTGAGGGTCCCACTCCCCAGGGTGGGTAAGTGGGTGTTTGGGAGTTTAACGTCCTTTTCCACCACATACGGGTGATATCAAAGACGGGGCAACGATGAAAAAGCCAGCACAATATGTCGCCCCAGCGGGGATCGACCTCACGACCCGAGCATTGGAGGTCCAACGCTCTTACCATTCGGCCACCCCGGCTCCCCCCACTCCCCAGGAGTGAGACATTGTCCATGTAGCAATTAATTCGCATCAATTGGCCGGCAGTCTGTTACTTTCTTCTTTGTGCACTTCTTTTGAAGGTTGTGACTGACTCAGCGGCTACTGAGTTTTGTTGAGGGATTCAATTCAATTCAATTCATTTCAATTCATTTCAATTCAATTGCACTTTATTCATCCCAAAACGGGCAATTAAGATTGAGACAGGCTCAGTATAAATCAACAAATAAATAATTAAGAACAATCAATATTAATCACAGACTCAAGTAACTTAAAAAGCGTAAGAGTTCATTTATAAGCTGAACGCTGGGCTGGATACTTTTAGAATGACTGCTTTTTCACCGTCCTTGATGTAAAAGCCAATTTATGTCTTTTCGTGCACGATTGAGCTGTACTTCAATATGACTATGAAAGATGTCATTTGTAAATGAGTTTGATGAATGTTTATTTGATTGTTTTGCACTGTGGTTTACTTATAGATGGGGCAGGAAGTCAATTTGATTCCCAGGTCACCTGACTACATTAACCCCTTCCTGGCTGACGAGGATGCAAGGGTATGTTTAACTTTTAAAAAAAGTGTGGCAAATTGTACTTGAATGCATAACTATGCAGCGCTACCTAGACACCACCAGCAGTCAGCATGGTATATCATTTCTACAAGTGGGATAATATTTGACCTGTTCTTGCGAAAGGGTTCGTAAATCGCGCAGGCCGAACGCCATTACAGCCGAAAAGAGTGCTGGGGGTCAGTATGGCCGCCTTGTGAGTAGCCAGCTTCAACTGCTGATATGTCTGTCAGTTTTACTAGTACAGTTTTCATTCTTATATTGAATTAAACTGCATAACCAGTAGATTGCAGTGATATATATCTCTCAAAATTGATAATTTTCGACTTATGGTCCCTTTTGTGAGAACGGGCCACATATACAGTAGGTGCTGTTTATATTTCTTCCTTGGCAGCAGCATGCCAAGAAAGTAGGTGAAGTTTTATTCAGGGCTTTATTTCTTAAATAGTTTTCAGGAATGAAAACAGATCTATGGGTTTTGAGATGTTTCTTGAAAGTTTCAAGAGAGGGTTACTGGCGGAGAGAATGAGGAAGGGAAATCCGGTCTTGTCCATCGCACACCCTTCCATTTCCATGGTTTGCAGGACAAGGTGCCAGTTTCTGTCATTTCCAAGAAACCCAAAGAGAAAAAGGTGAAGAAGATTCCACGTGGACCTCGCATGAGTCGCACAGAATTGTAGCGCCACTGGTGCTACATGTTTTCGCGGCACAGCACAGCTGTAGTGTTGAAACATATGCACACAAAGTTTTGTTTTACTTTTTATTTGGATGGTTCGGAGTTGCCATAATGTTCCTGTTTTGTTAACATGACTTTAATTGTGCGGACTGATTGCAATGTCTCCTACTATGCAATACCTGTAAATTTAACGAGAACGTGATGACATGTTACGATTGTGCTGTATGTAAGATACATACTCTATTAATGAAGCTCAGTTGATATACTTTGCCCACAAGGGGGTGCAAATATACACCAGTCATTTGCAGGGTGAGCAAATGTACCCCATCTCCTTGCTCAGTGGGAGGATTTCACCCTCGCTGCACAGGCCCTGGGATGGTTGTAGCCTTACCTTCAGCCCAGCCGGCTCTTGTCAGGTTTCCATGCTGTTGTCATTGAAAGGCCTGTCTCCAGAAAATAAAACTGTTACAGATTACAACAGATATAACAAATACGTACCTTCAGCTTCTGATGGCTACATTTTTTTAATGCTTTGCATAAGTTACAGTTGTAAAACAAAGTCAGGGGTCATGTGACTTCAATTCACAAGACCTAAATCCAGAGTAGATTTCCACCCCATCCTGCGCAGCAAGGGTGGAATCGCCCCGCTCAGTTGAGAGCTGGGGTACATTCGCACCCTCTGCAAATGACTGGGGTAAATTTGCACCCCCGAGAGGGCAAAGTGTAGCAACTGAGCCATAATGTGTTTTTTTTTGTTTTGTTTTTTGCTGCCCCAACTCTTTGCCAGCTCCAGGTGTTCCTCCCAGGTCATGGGTGGAACCCACGGAGGACTCGGAAGCTGGGGCAATTTTTTTTACTATGCATGATGATGAAGATGAGGATGATAGTAAGATGATGCTATGAAGGTCCATGTGGTTTGGGACTGCGGGACCGGGCCGCATTCCACGCTTCCTGTCATAAATATCCCGGCATAAACCAGGCCTGAGAACTACGGCACCTGCGGTGCCAGCCGTGTAATCATCCACATCATAAGACGTGTCATAAAGGGAAGCACCCCCAAAGTCGCACCCGTGAAGTGGGTGAAGCTCGGCTGTGTGGCAACAGCCTCCCCATCGGGCCCATAGCACACCCGCTCTGGGTAGGAGCCGACCTAGGTAGGAAAAATCCCGCTTGCCTCGGCTGGGATTCGAACCCGGGTCTCCCGGATGATCCGAAGTGCTAACCACTACACTACGGGGAGCCATAATGTGTTAACGAATGGTTGACTGCCTCAGTCGAATCTGATGAACCAGTATGATTTTGCTGTCGGAGGTATGATTTTAACCATGGTGCAAGATTTTATCAATCTTTAAAGAAGTGAAAGGTATACATGTAATATAAGGAGTTCAGTATGTAATGTTCAAATTGTTATGCTTCATGTTGAAGTTTTTTACTTTGAGATTGTGTGTAAGCGTGTGTACGTGATAATTACAACAGGGAGTAAGTAATTGTGTGTTTGGGCACTTTGTGTGATCATTACAATGAAATAATGTTGCCAGTCCTGACTGTTACGTGTAACCTCAGTTTTAATTCACTCTGTTTTAAACAAAATGTTTGTTTTTGATGTTGATTTTGTATTTGAATATGAACTGTGAGTACAGGTATTATTACTTATTTCTTTAGATTCTTGTGTGTGTGTGTGTGTGTGTGTGTGTGTGTGTGTGTGTGTGTGTGTGTGTGTGAGACGGCAACAGGGTGATTTACATGTTTAATTTGCCTAAATCACACATAATTTACCTAATACCCTTTGCACATTTTAAAACAATTAGGGTTACACTTTCCCCAACAATTGTAAAGTCGTGCACTGTAATCAAAACAGGATATGCCATTTTCCTCCGGTCATACTTTCACCCTTCTTGCTCGTCATCAAAGTACCTCTAGTACATGCATTGATCATGACACCAGTTGGAGAAATGCAGTATACACCATGAGCATGACGGTGATTTCTGGGCATTTTGTTTGTGTTCATATGTTTGACTGGTTTATTTTTTAAATTGTTTTTTGCTTTTTCTAGATAGATATTTAAATATTTAAAAAACATTGTCATTAATCTGCTGTCTCAGAACCTTAAGGATAATATGTATCTCACTTCAGCTGTGCAACCCGTGGGATTTCGCCTTATGTGCAGTTTCGGTGAAGCAGGTACCGTACATGTATAAATAGTAGATATTCAGAGTTCATTATGATTTTTTTTTCCAAGCAGAAATTACTTTAGGATGTATGTCTCTTCATCAGTAAAAATAATTCTGTGCTTCATTGCTCTTTAGTCATTCTGTGATTCTAGGACTTCTTTTTGTGCATCACGAATTGTACTTTCGTAGGTTAAACATTCACGCCATACATGTAACACACCAGTATTGTATGTTTGCAAGACACTGAGATCCTTTCATTGTTGATCATTTCACACTGCATAGCATTTGAAACTGTGCCTCATGTTTTAATTTGCACATTCATTTGAACGATTTTACCAAAGCCCACTATGAGCTTGTCAAAATGGTGGTGCTTTTAGCATTGCTGCAGCTGATCCACGTTTGTTTGTTTGTTTTATTTGTGTGTGGGTCCCACCTATGTCAGTCCATCAGCGTACACAAATGCTCCCTCTGCCATGTAATCATATGCACAAACTTGCTTAGGGGCATTTTTTTTTTACCCTAACCTGTTATTGCACTAATTGTTGATGATCCAAAGTTGCCACGTTGCCCCCCACTGTTGAATGTATCACGAATTCTACAGCAACCTCCATTGTAACTTGTTGAACTTGTTTTTTCTTGCACTGCCATCATCGCAAAATTACCACCCATCATAGATGCTGTCATTGGTGTAGTAAGTCTTACAACGAATGCTACACAGCAACCTCTGGTGTTGAACTTGTTCAAAATCAAAATGGTATTCAGCAGTGAATGTAGACAGCTCTTTTAATTGACGCGAGAGGCCAAACTAAGGTTCGCTTTTTGTTTCGATCAGAATGGATCGATGCTGCAGAGGAGGCTGTGAATGACCTCAAAATGAGTAACAGAGATAGGGTAGTAAATTAATTTAACACTGTATTTCAGGCTGAATATTTGCTCAGCGAATCTGGTTTGATAGAGTACATTGTCTCCGAGTAGTTTTGTGTTTGCCTACGGTCTCTTGTTTTGTGTTGGAAAAAAAAAAAATCAAGAGACGGATTAAAATAATTTTGTTAATTTTTTGCTTGTTTCTCATACCTGATGAGGGAGAGAGAGAGAGAGAGAGACTGTACATGTTATTGTGTGCGTATACCATAAATACACATTAACACACAAAGAGACAGAGAGTGGAGAGTGTTACTGTATGCGTACACGTTAAACACACCTTAACACACATCAACACAGAGTGTGATTTAAAAAGTAGTCAAAATTTGATTCTAATTTTCAATTCAGAAAACTGAAGCAAAGCAGTAGAATTTAAACAAACAAAAAAGTTCAGAATTTGAATCTGATTTTCATTAGCAACATTAAAACAAGGCAGTGGAATTTAGACAAGTACAAACTTTATTATCATATCTTGTGAGAAATTCTATGACAGGTAATGAAGGTGATACAGGCACTTGATGATGTACAGTCACATGACCCTTAAAATGAGGTCATTAGGTAAATTAAGATACCAATACAACATACGTTACATTAGATACAGACGTACTGTATGTATAATTTATAATCATCTGTGATGCGTTGGTCATTTTCTGTCCGTAATCGTTTATTTTACGCTCAAGACCGAGTGGACCTCTAACACACAGGCTTTGATGGGGAAAAAAAGCAAGGGTGCTGGCACCAGCTATATTCTTTTAAGATAAAACTATTACTATACAAGTGAGTAAACAATGTAAAATCCAGGAGAACTCTTTACAGTGCATGCAGCAGGCCACAGTTATTTCATTCCGATGACTTTCAGCTATAGAGCAGGCACTGCCTACAGCCGAGCAAGCATTACGGATGGCCTGCGCCTAGGAAAGATCAGGAGTTTGGAGTCTGAGACACAAGTGGCATGAGTACAGCCTATGTCATCATACTCTATAGACTATGGTGGCCTGTGAACATGGCATGACAGGACCCTTGTAAAGCAAACCAGCATTGGAACAGCCTCAAAGACAACACTGGAGAGATTACCGATGGATGGGGTGGAACGCATATGGGCTTTTCCTAACGCAGAGATACCATAATTGTGTTGAACTGAACTGAACTGACAATCAACTATGCCCTGAAATCCCTGACAGATAAAGTCAAATTTCACCATGGGTTCAGCATGTTAGTAACACGTTTATTACGTGAATTGTTCATGACTATGAAACTGGAAATATACAAAAACTCTGCATGCTTAAGTACACAAAAATGCTGCATTACAAAGTACGATGTTCTTACAATTTGTTTATAAAGAATTGAGCAATTAGTGTGTTGTCTACGTGTGTCGAAGAAAGAAACACACGCGTTTCTCATACAAACTTGTTAATACTGAAGATACATAATATGTAGTTGTGTTAAATATATCGTAAAGAAAACATGCTGTCTGTAAATTAGATGATTAATATTTATGAAATGCATTCATGGCAGATGTAGCCTAAAAGCCACTGCACACAATTGTTATAATTATATCAACACTGTAAGTTCAGCAAGAGTTATGTAAGCCAGTGTGCAAAATGGCCACCATACTTCTGGCCAGGAGAATGTGTATTACGGGGTGAGTGTCTCTGGTGCTTCTCCACTTGAAATATTTCATTTCGACGATGTTTGCTCTCACGCAAAACCATACGTTTGAAATACGAGCTTGCACACATCTTTGCATTGTAGTAATGGTTTTGTCACAGTCGATGATAAACAGCTCCTGTCTCAGTATCGCGCCAACAGATCTAAGTCCGTGGGAAAAAACTCAGTGTTACTGTTTGGAAAGACTTTGTACTGGCAGTGCTACTGTTGAAGTGGCGTTGCACGGGAAACCAAAGCGTCAATTTCGATTACACCCCCATGATGTAATACTTGAAGGATACTATGATACTATGACGGGGGCGGTCGGTGGTCTAGTGGTTAAAAGACTTGTCACCAATGCGAGAGCTCGGGGGTTGAAGTCCCACTCGGGGCGAAGAATTTTTCCTTCTCGTATGTGGCACCGTTCATTCGGGCCGATCGTCGGGGGTTCTCTCCGGGTACTCCGGCTTCCTCCCCCCTCTGCTTTGGAAATGTTCAGCCCACCAAATTTGAAAAATAAATGCAATTCTAAATTCCGAAATTTAAATAGCTGCGCTGACCCTTCGCACCATGTGATTGTAATGTGTTTCTGTCCAGTGTGTGACAGAATGCGTGTGATTCACGTGAGCGTGCGTGTTGGGTTCAGTTCGCGGCGCTTTGAGCCGATTCACCAAACTGGGTAAAGCGCCTATACAATACTCATTATTATTATTATTATTATTATAAAGAGCACTGTGACAAAATCATCACGAATTACGTTTCTTGCCATGGGTCAAAATTTTCACATGATGAGTGGTTTAAGTGGTACACTGCAGGGCCGAAACGCGCCGAATCTGGTATGTACAAAGCCATCTGATAATCTACTTATAAACTACACTACGTCAGGGTACACGAACATAAACCTTTGAAAAAGTAATATGACATGCAAGTAAGAAATGATTAAAACGTGCACGCACATCATACTGCAAAATGAGATACACTCATAAATACACAAAACAAACAATAGTACAGTGCATATGGTTACAACAAAAACTGTTCAACCACAAACTTTACAAACCATGTACAACTGCAGTAGATAATATTATGCAAACAGGAGGAAAAAAAATTGTACCTCCATTGGTTTCTGACAGCACCAATAAAGTGAAAATGAGATACAGTGTACACTACTCCACAAATGAAAAGCACCAAACACTTTCATGTTTAAAGAAACAGCATGATAGACACTTTGGCACAATCTCTAATAACTTAGACCAAAAGCTGCATAACTAAGAGCTGGTCATAGCTAGGCTACCACAGGCCATTGCGTAAGTGGTTAGCTTTCCTGTGTCTGCCTGGTCCCCGTTCCAGTTACTGCAGTGCAGGAAATCCCCAGAATGGGGGATTATCAGTCAAACGTGACTTTGGGACCAGAGTCTAGGGTCACCAACAATGCTGGCAATGGTAGTGTAGTTCGAGGTTAGCACTTTGCCCTGCACCAGGAGACCCGGGTTTGAACACACCAGTCACCCAGTGCAGCATGTTGGTGACTGCACCACACCATATTTTTTTTTTTTGCTGCCCTGACTGTTTGCCAGCTCCAGCGGTGCTCCTCCCAGGCCCTGGGTGAAATCCACAGAGAATCTGGAAGCTGGGGCAATTTTTATTATGCATGATGATGGAGATGAGGATGATATATGGCATGACGATGCTATGGAGGTCCATGTGGTTTGGGACTGTGGGACAGGGCCGCATTCAGTGCTTCCTCTCATAAATATCCCAGTGTTCACCAGGCTCAGCAACTTATCGCCTGTAACCATCTCTCAGTTATGCGACTCTTGCTTATAATCTTGCGTCACACAAAAAGTACAAAAAAAGAAAAGAAAAGAATGAGAAATGTCTCACAAACTGAGCAACCACACACAAAAAATAACAAAGTCCAAGTTTCGAATGTAAGGGAAAAAAATTGTCAGAAACTGGGGAATTCCCCCGTAAAATTTCTCAAAAACACGGTTCAGACACAAGCCCAACTAAGTCTGAACTCGGGACATATTTGATGGATGTCACCGACACCCTTTGCTGCCTGAAATATGTTAAGAATATCCATCTGATTCTATTCACTAAAATGTTATCAGTTTTTGAATGCCATTTCAAGTCCCTGATTAGTGATATCATTCGAGGTATGTACTGAAAAATGTATGTGCAGCAAAATTCAGCTGTGATTCAAAAGTGTACTGGATGAAGACAACAATGCACTCACATCTTCATGGTCATGTAGTTTTCCTTAAACAGGAAGGAACTTGTATAATTTATATGCATGCAAAAAAATGGCATGTGTAAATTTCAAAAAAGGCAAGAACACTTTTCTCAGGAGAAAAAAAAAACACGCTTACACATGTACCTAACTAAAAGTTCAAAAGCCAAAGATATACTGTACATGTAACTACATGATTCATTTCAAACTGCTTTTTCTGAATCTGATGACGAGATGGCATTAAAACTTGTAAAACAGAATGAACGAGTGTTATCAGAGAAGATGCTTTATCTGCCTGTACATCATCGTTCAGTGTAGATCTGTTAGCGCTGTGCCCAGGATCTAAAAGATGCCAACTTAACAGCTCCCGTTTCTTTGAGCAGAAATTTTCACCACCACTTTGATTTTATTCCACATATCTGTGGAAAATGGATAAAAAACTAAACGCACACACACACACACACACTGCATTTCCAATCAACCGATAAGATTTTAAAAAGAAATGAAAAATGAAATTACATGTACATTCACATAAAAAGAAGAACTGTTGGTTTATATCAAACATGAAACATCAAAACATTTTAATTTCCTTTAAGCAAACTGGGGGAGCCGGGGTGGTCGAACGGTAGAGCGTTGGACTTCTAATGCTCGGGTCGTGAGTTCGATCCCGGCTGGGGCCAAATATTTGTGCTGGCTTTTTCACCGTTGCCCCGTCTTTGATATCACCCTATGTGGTGGAAAAGGACGTTAAACCCCCAAACACTCACTCACTTAAGCAAACTGGATACAACCTTTTGATCGTTTTTCTTGCTAATGTCCTCGGGTTTTCTGTAATTTAACAAAGCACATTTGCCACACAAACATCTCCATGATGATACGACACAAAGTGAGTAGATCTGGATGGTTCACAATAATGATGCCTGAAAATCAAAACTTAACCAAGCACGTACAAATTGAAAACTTGAAATTTCTTATCCTTAAAAAGCATGACTTTTTTTGTTACAGAAAACTTCACTGGAGTTGATGGGTATATATATGGGTACATATTACACAACTTGTTATAGCATCCGAGTGCAACCAATAACTGTCAGGACTTTGAACAAAGAGAACAGCTTGTATCAAACTTCAACAAAAAAAGCCAACTTGGTCACATGAGTTTGGCTATGAGACTAAAACATGCGTCAAACATGAGTTGATGACTGTCAGAAATACCACACATGAAGTCAAATTCTTCTGTGTCATTTGTTGACAGCAAGCCTGATGCAGTCACATAATAATGTATGTCGTTTGTTTCTTTCTGGATGGCAACCAAAACAGCGAAATATTGTAGTGATCACCAGCTCTGCCAATTCTTGTCGACTACTTTATAAAAAAAAAAAAAAAACAAACCCAGCTGCCAAAAGGTATTCTGTTATTCGTTTCAGCAGATTGGCTGTCACCGGCTGATCCCTGTGTCCACTAACTTACTCACTCTCTTCCAGTGAGGCTGAAATACTGGCACTGCAAAAATCAGCTGCCATGGGTCTCATCCAAAGCAGGGTCCCACAGCGTTCGCCTTCTTCACAGGCGCATCGTCTGTACACAGCGGTAGCCAGAAAATAATATTATGTGATGATGCAACAGTGACAGGGCAGGCGGAAACATGCCCTCATCTTAACATCAACACATACTGTCCATTCCCATGTACCGTCCAACACCTCACTTGCATTGCTTGCGACGGAAATTGTTCAACGACCCCACATCTGGGACAGGCAAGGATCAAAGTTTCAACAAAAGCACAGCTGTTCATCGACCCGAATTCTTGCCTAAAGATGTTGCCTGTCCTGCCATCATGTCCGTGACTTTCTGGCAGACGCTAAACCAGACTTGGTACAGACAAACGGCGGAGCAAAAAGGGTGGAGACTCTATGCCATC
>JACVVK020000018.1:60000-105000 GCA_018292915.2 Batillaria attramentaria | reverse complement strand
TATGCATTCAAACAAAAACTGTACAGCAGCAGCTGCAACAACAACAACAACAACGACAACGACAGCAGCAACAACAAAAACAGCAAAGCTTCACAGCCTTGACCTTCCAGGCAGTAGTCGTTAAACCCCCAAACACCCAAACACCCACCCACCCTCCGGGCAGTAGACCACGTACACGTCCCAAGCTTTTGCAACCGGCAACTTCATTCCCATACACTTAAACTCAGGAAAACGCAACTCACCAAGACAACCCAGCCGCAGGTAGAAGTTGATTCCCTCCCCTATGTGGGCCACCTGCCCATCGGGCGGCAGCACCAGATGCGAGGGGAAAGAAGCGTTGGACAGCGTCGACATCTGGTCCAGGAGTTCCTTTCTGGGCTCGAGTCCCGGCTCCCCTTCCATGACCTCAGGGGTGGCTGGGGTGCTGGGCGGGGCGTTGTCCCGCCGCCCGGGGGTGGGGGAGAGCTGCAGGTTGTCCTGACTACGGCGGATGACCACGCGGATGCTGTTGTCGTAGGCATTGCGCACCTGGGACAGACGATGACATTGATGGGACAAAGATTTCGACACTAGTGCTGACAGAAATTCAATAAGGAAGGGGGGGGGGGGGTAATTTAAGGTTTAATGTGCGTTTTAGCTCCACTTCCGACAACCACTCTATGGTCGAACGTCCTAAAGGTCCTTGCCTTCACCCCAAACCCCATCCCCCTCTTAGTTCATGCGTTTTGACAGAAGTACAGTGATTCATTGACTCAAACTAAAGGACGGATATATCCTCTCTCTCTCTCTCTGTGTGTGTGTGTGTGTGTGTGTGTGTGTGTGTGTGTGTGTGTGTGTGTGTGTGTGTGTGTGTGTGTGTGTGTGTTTGTGGGGGGGGGGGGGGGTATTAGGGTTTGCAGTGACCGTGATGGTCGACAATGTCGCCGTAGAGGTCGACAAGGTCGAGGGTGGTGGTCGATATAGTCGACGGTGGTGGTCGATATGGTCGAGGGTGGTGGTCGATATGGTCGAGGGTGGTGGTCGACATGGTCGATGGTGGTGGTCGACATGGTCGATGGTGGTGGTCGATATGGTCGATGGTGGTGGTCGATATGGTCGAGGGTGGTGGTCGACATGGTCGATGGTGGTGGTCGACATGGTCGATGGTGGTGGTCGATATGGTCGATGGTGGTGGTCGATATGGTCGAGGGTGGTGGTCGACATGGTCGATGGTGGTCAAAACATGCCAGAAAATATATATGGAGCGTGTGTGTGTGTGTGTGTGTGTGTGTGTGTGTGTGTGTGTGTGTGTGTGTGTGTGTGTGTGTGTGTGTGTGTGTGTGTGTGCGCGCGCGCTCCTGGCCAGGAAACTCTCTGGTACTCGATGGGTCTCGTTTTGTTCGTTTTCAATGCGTTGTGCATTCGCCATTGCCCAGCATTGTTTTCAGGTCGTCAGTCCGACCTCTGTCCGCACTCAGTAGCGAGTACAGCTTCTTTCAACCCACTGACGAACGAGCTACAGGGCAACTACAGAGGCTGTTTCCAATTTTACTGGGTTTGGACCCGGGTTCGAGCGTTTACATTTAAACCAACCCGGGTTGAAATCGACCCGCGTTCAACCCTGCTGCGGACCAGGGCTGAATCCGGGTCCTGGGCCAACTCGGCACATGAACAACCTCAGCTCCACCGCAACACCAGACGATCCCAATAATCCACCGTTTCCCAGACGGCTGTCGTCATCTGACCAAAAAAGACCTAGGCGCTTGTCCAAATCCATTGGCGTTTAGACCCTTTTCCAAGACGACGGGTGGAGGGGGGATTCATGCAGGAATTATATCACAGAGAACCCGCTTACCTGTTTCCCTCGGAGAATGCCGAGCTGGAAATACAGCAGCGTGGCCAGCGATCCCACGTACAGGTAGAGAAGAAACACCTGGAAGACAGAGAAAAGGTAAACTGTCAGTTTGTGAGAGATGGTGCACGAGAATGTAGAGTCTAGCATTCCTCTGCTGGACGTAAACGAGGTTTTTGATGGACGAGCTGGTCAGTGATGGGTCGTGTCTTCATCATAATTATACGGTTCAGTGGGGAGATGTTTAGGGTACAGGCGTGTATGCAGTGTTGGAATATTTGAAGAGGTTAGTTTGTGGGGTGCACGAAGTCACGCACGTACAAACACACACACACACACACACACACACACACACACACACACACACACACACACACACACACACACACACACACACACTGGCACACATGTACACACACACACACACACACACACACACACACACACACACACACACACACACACACGATTTCTGAAATAGTTATTTTGACAGTAGAGCAGAATTTGAATTTGACTCCTGTCAAATGAAAGGGTCAAGCCCCCAGAATTCAACCAATCCGGCGTCCCGCGGCATAAGAAGCACAACACATGGCAAGCCTTCTACTAGTCCGGGCAACCCATGAGTGATCGGGGAAGCCTGGCCTAGCCTTCTACCAGACACAGCAACGAGGGAAACACATGTATTTCATATGACCGAAACATTGAAAGAAAGCAGTAAGTCCACTGACGTCATTTCAGGAAAAACGACAATTGCGTCAATCTCTTTCGTCCTGAAATCACCCCTTTCCCCATACAAATGACGTCATGGACGTACTGTGTTTTAATAATAATAATAATAATAATGAGTATTGTATAGGCGCTTTACCCAATTTCATGAATCGGCTCAAAGCGCCGCGAACTGAACCCAATACGCACGCTCACGTGAATCACACGCATTCTCTCACACACTTGACATAAACACATTACAATCACGTGATGCGAAGGGTCAGCTCAGCTATTTAAATTTTGAAATTTTAGAATTGCATTTATTTTTCTAATTTGGTGGGCTGAACATTTCCAAAGCAGAGAGGGAGGAAGCCGGAGTACCCGGAGAGAACCCCCGACGATCGGCCCGAATGAACAGTGCCACATACGAGAAGGAAAAATTCTTTGCCCCGAGTGGGACTCGAACCTCTGACCTCTCGCATTGGTGACAGGTCTCTTAACCACTAGACCACCGACCGCCCCGTTTTGCGTTTTGCCAATACACGGCAGAGTAAAGGGGCGGGGGCTCTGGCCGAGCGGAGTCGTCCATTCAGCTCAGACTTCACATCCTCGTGCTTACCTCGAGGTAGTACAGATGTTGACGTTCCTTCACGGTCAGGGCGTTGGCTACGGCGAACACAATCCCAAACACAACCAACAGCAAGGCATACAGACCGCACAGCAGCTTCGTCAGGGCCGACCTGAAACACAGCAGACAAATCGTACTACATCATAGTGATGATTAAAGGGTACTTTGGGAGTTTAACGTCCTTTTCCACCACGTAAGGGCAACAAGAAAAAGGCCAGCACAATATCTGTCCCCAGCCGGGATTCCATCAAGCGCACTTGAGACTTGCAAGGAAGCGGCTGAAAACACGCTTTGACAAATTTTGGATCTCTCTCTCTCTCTCTCTCTCTCAAATTTCCACTATGGTTCCTTTTTCATTAGTTTGATTAGTTTGGGAATATATTTGTCATGTCTGTTGCCCTTGCGTGGTTTGAACCTCGGAGTATTTTTTTTTCTTTTTTTAAGTACTTTTCATTCTGATAAATGGAAAAAAAAATCACATGTGTGACGACAAAAGACCATTTTCTACGACCCAAATCCTTTCCAATACAAAGAACAACATCCAGTCCTTATTTTGGTAACATTTCGTGCACAGATTCTCGGGCATCATTCTTGTATTTGGTGCCATTTCCTTGTGCCCTTTACTGCCATTTTCACACACACTGAATCCCACACAGGGCGAAACATACGCCCATTGAGACGAGAATCAATATCAGATGGGGACGCCTAAAAGAAGATTTCACCTTGGCCATACAGTTACGTCGTTCTGCACTCTGTCATTCCATATTCCCCGCCAGGGGTCTCACAAACAACATGAAAAGGAAAAAGAAGAGAAAAAGCTAGAAATAATAGAAGAGTAAATATCCGGAGAGACTTGGGCGGGTGGGGTTGAAAGAGATCGTTGTATCACCAGTCTGAACTTACGGTGAACTCCCAGCAACAACAACAACAAAAAAGACACTTTTTTGCGCTTTTATTTTGTCATGATTAAGCTGAGCATTTCTCGTGATGGCCTGATGTGC
Source organism: Batillaria attramentaria (assembly GCA_018292915.2). NCBI lineage: Eukaryota > Metazoa > Mollusca > Gastropoda > Batillariidae > Batillaria > Batillaria attramentaria. The sequence goes on along the minus strand of JACVVK020000018.1, from coordinate 100,835 downwards.
CAGGGGTCACGAAGTAAGCATGTAAGCTGAGAACTGAAGGGACAGTGTGAAGGTAATTGGAATGATGTCAAGACCTTAAAACAACTAATTTAGGTTGTTAACTTTCTGAACTGTACAGTGGAGTAAAGGTGGTTGGCAAGGAAGGGGCGGGGTCCATGTTTGTGCTAAAGATTTCTGCGATGTGTTTGTATTGGCTATGTCTGTAATATCTGCATATAAATGTGACTAAACTATTTTAGCTCTTTAAGAGCCCGAGCACAACCACCCCCTGGCCGCTAAATGATAAGATTGGGTTAAAAAGAACACACCACTGCACACCAGTAGGAGCCACTTCAAGCCACTATTACGCAAGGCGTGGGTCTTCCCTGTTAGGCCCGAGACCGCTGCAGATTGCATAACAGTGGTTTGAAATGCTCCTAGTGATCTGAAGATTTCAAGTAAAATTGCGATATTTCCATGGGCTATTAGGAGTTAAGAAAGAGGAAAAAAGGTATACGATGTTTTACCAGGGTGTGTGTGTGTGGGGGGGGGGGGGGTGTTTGGGTGTTGATGTTTTACAAACACTAAACCTCCTTCGTGCAAAACCTCGTGTACATTATATATATAGAACTCTATTTTCGCCCCCCACGCACTGTGAAAAGAACCACACTGCAGTAGCTGGCAGGAGGTAAACACGATCACTCTTTTATCTTGTGTCAGGCGGTGAGAACAAGCAATCTAGCCTGACTCACTGGGCGCTGGAACCGTACATGTTTCTTCTCACTAAGTTCCACGAAACACAAACAAAAACGAATTCCGGTAAACAGCGCGTAAACCGAAGAACTTGTACTCTGCATTATGGATGATGTTGCTGGAATTATTGCGAATTGTAGCATGGTGCCAGCATCAAGAGAACACACACACACACACACACACACACACACACACACACACACACACACACACACACACACACACACAAACAGAGAGAGAGAGAGACAATGACAATGACAATGACAATGATCCTTTATTTATCAACGGTAAAGCAATTGGCACAATTACCATTTTCAAACTTGCCGTTGCTACTCTAAATTACAAAAGAAAGAAAGAAGAAGAAGAAAAAAAGAAGAAAAAAAAAATCAAGCAATTAAAACTGACAAGCAAAAAAAAAAAAAAAAAAAAGTCAAGAAGGACAATCACGAAGCAAAACAACTAAATATAAGCCAAAAAGTGAAAAAGAAAAAATCGCAACTGTATAAGAGACTACATCTACGTTTAAACAAAGTAAAAAAAACAACAAAAAACAAAACAAAAACACACACACACACATATCTTCTCTCTCTCTCTCTCACACACACACACACACACACACACACACACACACACACACACACACACACACACACACACACAGAGAAGGTGTCATTACAAAACATGTATGTCAAGTCGAGCAAATCAATGGATGGTCTATACAAAGTGGTGTCGATACTAAGAGATGGGAAGCCGGGCCGAGAGAGAGATAGAGAGAGAGAGAGAGAGAGAGAGAGAGAGAGAGAGACAGAGAGAGAGAGAGAGACAGAGAGAGGCAGACAAACAGACAGACAGAGACAGAGACAAAGACAGAGAGACAGAGAGACAGACAGTCAGAGACAGACAGAGAGACTGGAAGTAGAGAACGGCCTGCAAGTTTCCCACAAATGAAGTCGTATCCATTCCCAAAATACGCCATTATTTCAAGAAAATGTTGTGATTCCAAACAGGTCAGTATTATTTCCAATATGACGCTCTAACTCTCAAACCAATAAAAGTCATGGCCCCCTTCCCACCCCCACCCCTCAAAAAAAGGCGTTCTGCGCTACCAGCCAACTAAATCTGGAAGCTGCTAATGTGTTCTCAAAAAAAAACCCCAATTACCCCCCCCCCCCCCCTGACCCCGAAAAGACCTCATTATCAAAAGGATACCCTGAATGATTCTCTGAAAGACACTGACATTCCCATTGAACGGTGTGAATTAAAACAAACAAACAAACAAACAAACAAACAAAACCGCAAAGACCGTCCTGCCTGCAGTGTAAAATAACCTTACAAGTGTTGGCAATATAAAACACAGAGAACGAGAACGAAGTACTGAACCAAAAGCGGAAAGACAAGACCGCATAGATGGGATGGCACGCGTGCCATGGAAAGAAGACATGTCATGCTGCAGCTAAGTGGATTCTACCGTTGAGGAATGGCAAGAATTCATGCAATCCTGACGTCTGGTACCAGCAGAAAAGGTATGAACACGATGACAAGCAGCATATATCATTCTGTAGCACTCCCTCCCCCGACTTTCACACGTGCAGGATACGTCTGCGTAAGTTTTTGTGAATAATTAATCCATTGCTTTCATTTTAGAACAAACAAGTCCTTTACTGACTCTGTTGTGTATTGGCAAAACACAGTACCTCGACCGATGACGTCATTGTATGGGAAAAGGGGTGATTCCAAAATGAAAGAGATTTGACGCAATGGTCTTTTTCTCAAATGACGTCAATGGACTTACTACTTTCTTTCCATGTTTCAGTCACATCAGACTACACGTGCGTCCCTAGTTGTAGTGTCTTGCAAAACGTTTGCCTCGACCTTTTAGATTGACAGGAGTGGAGTGGTCTATTAGTAAAACGTGTGTGTGCAAAACAAAACAAAAATGTCCGTGTACCGGACCTCCATAGCATCATCTCACCATCGTCCTCATCTCCATCGTCATGCATAATAAAAATTGTCCCAGCTTCCGAGGCCTTCGTGGATTCCACCCAGGCTCTGGGAGGAACACCACTGGAACCGGTTAAAAGAGTTGGGGCAGCACACAAAACAAAACAAAAATGTCTGTGTACCACTGATTTATCTCAACTGAACAGCTGCCGCGCGCTTGACACAAGCTAAGCCCATTTCTGAAACATTTACAGCAGATAAGGATACGCGGATCTCTCTGGTAATGTCTTAGGCTTATGACACATGGGACACGGCACGCCCCGGAAAAAAATGAGGGCACAGGCATGTTGCAGCCGCTTGTCACACGAGAAACACCGAAAAAGTTCACCATGTTCGCTGTTTGTTCGGACTACAAACACTCCTGTACGTGTGACACCAACCTTAAGAGATACATGCAGGCCAACAGGCTTGTGCAAATTCCGTGCATCGCAGACAAGATTCTAGCAGATACAGACAAAATGTTAACGACTGACTAACTCAGGTGCGTCAGGTTAAAGCATCGCTGAAAAGATTCTAGCAGATACAGACAAAATTTTAACGACTGATTAACTCAGGTGCGTCAGGTTATGTCGTGGTAAAAGTCTCGTACCAACATCAAAGACTTCATACCAAAAGTAAGCAGTTTATCTATGTGTGAAAGTCTCGTAAACGAGGGTGGAAGGGCCGGGGGTGATCAGTTAAAAGGTGGACTGATATAGTGGACTATGGGAAGAAAGTAGAGCAGGGAAAGGGTGTGGGGTGGGTTTGAAACAGTAGGAAATGAAACACACACACACACACACACACACACACACACACACACACACACACACACACACCGTGTGACACACACATACACGAACGCACGCACGCATGCACACACACACGCACACACACACACCCCCCTCTCTCTCTCTCTCTCACACACACACACACACACACACACACACACACACACACACACACACACACACACACATACACGAACGCACGCACGCACGCACACATACACACACACACACACACACACACACACACACACACACACACACACACACACACACACACACACACACCCCTACCTCTCTCTCTCTCACACACACACACACACCCCGTGTGACACACACATACACGAACGCACGCACGCACGCACACACACACGCACGCACACACGCACGCACACACACACACACACACACACACACCTCTCTCTCTCTCTCTCTCTCTCTCTCACACACACACACACACACACACACACACACACACACACACACACACACACACACACACACACACACGCCGTGTGACACACACATTCCCGAACACACACACACACACACACACACACACACACACACACACACACACACACACACACACACATTTTTTTTCCAACCATTTCTGAAGGGTTACATGCACACGAATTCTTCAGCTCACCTGTAATCTTCCCTGTCTTCAAAAATCAAGTCAGGCCCGTGAGGCAACATACTCCTGGTCGGCAAGAAAGTCATCCTCAGATCAGTCCTGGACAATACCTCCTGCTTTGTCCTGCCTAGGCCAACTTTCACCGTGATCTAGTTCCAATGCCAGGTGAGGCACTGCCCTAAACTACACTACCACTACCACCACCACACCACACCACACCACGCTGGACTTCTGCTTAACACTCCCACAGTAGTCAGTCCTACCGCCACTCTAAACAGACGGAGAAGTAATAGCCCAGACGCCATCTCTCTCTCGTCTCTCATACAACCTTCTTCAACAGGAATGCTTCACTCTCTCTCACTCTCGTGTCTCTCTCGCTCCTCTCTCTCTCTCTACCTCCTCCTCTCTCTCTTCTCCCCTTCTCTCGTGCCCAGAACCGACCAACCCTCTCAGGCTCACATGTTTTTATTCATCCAACCTTCAAGATCTATTCTTGTCAGATCTTCGCCTGTACTGGTTACGTATTTCGTGTTTGAAGTTCTGTACGGGAGGTCTTTGGATGGGGCGTGGGGTTCACATCAGGTAAGTTTAAGAATAGAACTTGCGAATTCCAAAGAAGAAAAGAAAAAACGAAAAGAACGCAGTAGAACCCTGAGAGTTGACGTTCATGGACCTGCTCACGCCAACAAGATGCAATATGCCTACAAAAAATTGGAGGCAGGTAAGTTAAGAATAGAACTTGCGAATTCCAAAGAAGAAGTGAAAAATAAAAGAAAGCAGTAGAGCCCTGAGAGTTGACATTAATGGACCTACACACGCCAGCAAGATTCAGTATGCCTAAAAAGAAATGGAGTCGGGTAAATCAAGAACAGAACAGCGAATGCCAAACAAAAAAGAAAACAGAAAAAGTGAACCTCGAGTGTTTACATTTACAGACCTACACACACCAGCATGATGCAATACGTCTACAAAGAAAAATGCACCCAAATCCTTGCAAAGACCTAGAGTTTCCCCGCCGAGCGAGATACACCCCTGTGTGATATCTTGCCTATCTGCACGTAGAGTGATATCTTTGGCTATCCACAAGCGTGCGTGGCGACTGCTCGGTATGACTGCTCAGTCTGAGGAAATCTAGCTGCACCTGGCCGATAGGGAATGCATGTCTTCTGGGAGGGGGGTGGGGGTGGGGAGGATGGAAAGATTGTTTTCTCGTTCTACTCTTTCCATCATACCAGTGCCCCTCCCTCCCCCTCCCTCCCGCGCAACCCTGCCCCTCCTTTTTCTGAACCCTTCCCTCCTTGCCGCTGGGTGGAAGACATTAGCCTTGGGAGTCAAGTACAGGTAAGGTAAACGAAGGGTGGGGGGTTCACGGGGAGGGAGGGAGGGTGGAGGGGGCTGGAATTGGTTGGGGAAGGGGGGTCCGTGGTTTCAAGAGAGAGTGAGAAAGAAGATGATCAAGAGTGGAGACGCCCAGAAAGGATAGCTGGTGCAAATTTTAGATGTCTGTCAGTTCAAGTGGTTTCCCTGACACGCCGCAATCCCCCCTCACCCCCCCCCCCCCCCCCCCGCAATCACTGAGTAGTTCGTTTTGTTTTTAAGAGGCAGGCTCTTTTAATAACTGTTTACAGTTCCCTCACCTGTTCTGTCGACAAAAAGGATGTATCCACAGAAATTAAAAACAGAAATGTACACCTGTACTGCTTATACGAACTCACGACCCGAGCATTAGAAGTCCAACGCTTTACCATTCGGCCACCCCGGCTCCCCGAGCCATATGGTCATATCTACTGAACTGAAATCTGTGGAAAGCTACCTGAAAACCAGCAACCGCGATTCATTGTCAACTCAAGCCATTAACAAACGCTTGAAAGGCCATTAAATTTTCCCATTAAATTTTAACTGGAAGAGCGTCTGCGAAAATAAATTTACGTCCGCCGAACAGAGCACCGACAAATTACCAATTTTCCACGAAGACAGAAAATGGGTTCACTGACTGATTTTACCGCCTGTGTGGCTTGAATTTTTTGTTCAGTGAAGACCATAATGGCTGCCAAATAATTATCTTCTGTTCTGGGCGCAAGCTCTGACGAAATCCCAGACGGTTACCTAGTTGGCACAACCATGTGCACCTGCAATTTTGGGTGCATCATAGCCGTCTGCATTCCTCCATTACCTCAATTGTTTTTTGGGGTTTTTTGTGTTTTTGTTGTTGGGTTTTTTTTTGTTTTTTTTTTGGCCTGCAGCAAGGTCTCGACTTGTGTGTCTTCTGCAGCAGACAGTCCTGAGTTCGTCTGGCACGGTGTGAGATTACAAGCGTGTCAAAACCTCCATGTTCTTGGATCATCGAGATTACGAATGAGGTCTGGCAACGAAACAACATCCATCTTTCCCTGCCTGTCTTCCCCCTACCCCTCCCCCCCCCTCCCCCCCAGCCAGACCCCCGCCCCCTCCCCCCTACCCACTCGGCGTCCCTCAACTCTTCAATTCTCAAGACTGTGTTTGCGCGCTTGAGTCTGAGTGAAAAGGCATTCACACCTTTCACAAGACACACGCGACGCATCGTATCCACTAGGCTATCGGGGCTAACTTTAAGCTGCCTTATCTTTTGGCGCCTCTTTTAGTTCTTGGCAAAATGTCGGTCTCACGGCCACAAGAAAATGATGACTACTCGGGGGAAAACACAAAACAAAGAAAAACTCCGTGGGAAGAGAGTTCCTTACCTGCATTCCAGAGGTACCGTTTCTGTCTGTTTTTAGGGCAGCAACGTGCAGAGATTTTTTGCCCTAAGCCAAAGCATGACAGGCGTACGGACACAAACTGACCGTGGGGTCATGTTTGTTGTTTATTTGAGGTACCCTCTTTGGCAAGTGTGCTAGTCTGTACTGAGTGATTTTTATTGTCATGAAAAAGCGTGATTTTCGTGATTTTTGTGTTATGTAGGTCAAGGTGCATGCCAGGCGGTCACAAAAAGAGGCAAGCTGCCAGTGAAGCTGGGACTTTTTTTGCACAGAGGTCGGACACAAGTGACGCAAGCGGAGTTGTGTGAACTGGCCTAAACAGAAAGTAGACGTGCATTACTCCAGTGAGGCCTGAGCGGAAAGGAGACAATCAAGTTTTGTTGTTGTTGTTTTTAAACTCCTGTCAGGTGCGTGCCTTTGAATGGTCTGTTCATGGTAGTAGTTGTTTCTAGATTAAAGCATGTTTAGGGGTGACCATGATGCCTGAGGCTAATAGTGAATATATAGACATTTTGAGGCGCTGTGTATGCGACACAGACAACAGAAACCAGTCAAATCGATGCGACGCTGAATTTGAGTTTTGAGCACGGGAGAGATCAGTTGCCTGAATGCTAAACCCCAGTCCAAGATTTGATGACGACGAGAAAATGAATAATTAGGTTAAACACACAAAAGGCGCTACAGGACGTGGGCAATTTCTATGGTATATTAATTATGGTGTGGTGTGGTGTGGTGTGGTGTGGTGTGGTGTGGTGTGGTGTGGTGTGGTATGATGTGGCATGACATGATATATAGGATTGTATGGTACGGTATATCTTGGCATGACATGGCATAGCCTGGTATGGCATGGTATGGTATGATATGCCGGTATGGTATCGTTCGAATATGGTATGATACGGGATGGGATGGGATGGTATGGTATGGTATGGCAGGACATGGCATAGCTTGGCATGGTATGGTCTGGAGGGTGAAGTATGAAAGCCTGCTGCCACTAAGCGCTATTAGTTTATGACCCTTCTCTTTCCCGCTAACGGGCAGATCCTGATACATGTACGACTAGACAAACTGACCATGCAAGCAGAAATTTTTGGGCCACGTCAACCTTGGTACAGAATTCTCTACCCTTATGTACAAGGTATACAATGCACGTCTCCACTCATCTCCCATCATCTCGATTATCCTCCCTACCCCTCTCTCAACACCCCTCCCTGTCCCTCCCCCTCCTCCCTCCCACGGCTCAACTCCGCCACCCCCCCCCCCCCCCACCCCCTCCCATCCCTCCCCACTGCCACATCAATCTGCCAGAAGGCAGTCGTGAAGCGTGGTGTGGCCAGATGTGTAAACAGACAACAACGCCTGGAACTCAAGGAACGACTGTACGCTATGAAAACATCTGCTCCTTTCACCTGTACTGTCTTGGTACTGTCTCTTCGCCTCTGTGTGTGTGTGTGTGTGTGTGTGTGTGTGTGTGTGTGTGTGTGTGTGTGTGTGTGTGTGTGTGAGAGAGAGAGAGAGAGAGAGAGAGAGAGACAGACAGACAGACAGAGGGAAGGAAAACGTACATGCCATAACATGGTCCTCAAAGACTTCCAAGTAAAATCCTCTGAATATTGTATTAAAACATCCCCCATACAATTCCACAAAACAACGACATAATAAAATGAACAAGAACCCCAAACCCTACTTTTAGTGTTTTTGCTTTGTACGTTTTGAGTTCAAAACTGTGTGTGTGTGAGTTTTTATTAGTGTTTTATCTGTTTTTTATCTGTTTGTTAGTCTTTAATGCCTTAATATGAATAAATATGTATTTTATGTAAAGCGCCTAGAGCTTAGATAAGGTTAGACGCTATATAAATATTCTATTATTATTATTATTATTATAAATGTAAAAATAAGGGCTGATTCAACCTTCGCTAAGCCGACACGTTTTGTAACAGTTTCGCTCATGAGTGCGCCTGTACACTCGATGATACTCTGTCTTGATGATTAGTACAGCTCTTAATGCGATACAACTGATATTGCTCGCGCGAGCGGTCTAACATTCAAATTCTACGCCGGAATGCTGTTCACGCGACTGGAGCGCTCGGTGTGGTGTCCGCGCCATCGAGTACGCTTCTGGTGGCTCAGTGCCAGCATTACAGACGCTGTCACTGTCGAGGATAGATCCCACGGGCATGCAGGAGACGCTGCATCTTCACATTAGTCAAGATGATGATGATGATGATGATGATGATGGAGGACACTTGGTATAGCGCACGGCTTCACCGTAACTGAGTGCTCACGACGCTTAGAGAGAGGGATTTAAAAGAAAGATAGTGTTAAAAAAAAAAACCGACCAAACAAACAAACAAACAAAACCAAACAACAAAACACAACAACAACAACAACCAAAACTAACGTGCAAACTCTTCATTCATCATTTTCCTAACAGCACGTGCAACACACCAGGTACGCACAGACCTCATACCAACGCCACTACACGCCTGCTGGGGTCCACAGGGACCTCCCCCGCTTCTTCCTCCTCCTTCACCTCTGCGCAAGATCAAGGCCCCACAGGGCAAAAGGCAGCAGGTCGCCTCTGATACAAGTCATATTTTAGCCCGTCGTTTCCGCTGGGAAAGATAAGCAGGAGATGCGAAATTATGTACTTGGAGACTTGCACGGTGTACCGTCACATCCAGAAATTCTCTTGGCTTTTGCATACTGACACTGGTTGGTAGTTATTTCATGGCACTTATGGTAACAGGTTAGAGGCGTACGTATCCCAAATAGACAAGGATCGTGTAAAAACACATGCATAACACAGTAAGGACGCAATAATGATACCTCATTGTACCTCAGTGTCTGTTTATAGAGCTCTCCAACCCCCCCCCAAAAAAAAAACAACAACAAACAAACAAAAAAACAAAAAAAACAAAAAACAAACAAACAAACAAACAAACAAAAAACCCAACAAAAACCGACATCAACATCAACAAAATAACCAATCAAGAAAACAACAAAGAAAAACAAACAAAACAAAACAACAACAACCCCCCCCCCCCCACAAAACAACAACAAAAACCAGTATCTAAAGCCAAAGCTTCCGCTTTCTATATAATTTTGCATAATAATTGCCACTTTGTAGTGTATCTGCGTGTATGTTTCCACCTGTCATGTCTTACATCACATAATTATATTAAAAGCAAACCCTGAGCCATCAATATCATATTCTCACATGCTCAGTTACCCCTATCAAGCATAAATACAATTACAGTAACGCCGACAAACTGCAACAAGACGAACCTATAACGTTATCAACGTTAACATGCATACACAACACAGTTTCCGTCTGATTAAAAACAAAAGGTACTTTCACCATCTGCTGGCTATGGCTGAGCTCGTGACAAAAAAACAAAAAACAAAAAAAAAAACCCCTTCTGATTCTGTTGTACAAAAGCATATGGGCAGCGTATAAGCAATGCAGCCCGGGAACCGGACCTGACTGCACTATTTGCTTTCCAGGATTTTGCATTAACAAGAGGCTGTGTCGTTTTTCCTATCTCTCTAAACATTCCCTTACGTAACACGAGAGGACACAGATGACAGCACGGTCGTAATTACATTTTTTAAAGCGCATTCCGTCAGTTTTATTCTTGTGTTAGAAATTCCATTTTTTGTTCTGACATTCGCACCTCTGCCTGTATTTTGGGAACATTACGACAAAGCAACCGCAGGGTTGTACTGACGAAGGGATCCGTGAAATGGATTTACCATGAGCTAGGGGACTGAACTGTGGAAGAAATAGGACCTGTGTTGATTGAGGACTTGACATAAAGCTCCCAGCACCCGTGCCCCCCCCCCCCCCCCCCTGCCAGCTGTGTTGGCCATTAGGAGGTATCCCCAAAAGAGGAGTCGGCTAGAGAGAGAGAGAGGTGGGGAGAGAAGATCTCTCCATCAGTATAGCTATACCCCGCTGGAACGTTTTGGTTTTATCTCGGTGATACGGTTTTTGCTATCTCGGTGACCCCATTCAGGCACTAGACACGATTGCCATCCTCTCCGACCCCCACCATGACACTCCCCATGACCTACAGCATCATCTCCCCCTCTCCATCCTCCCTTCCCCCCCCCCCACCCCCCACGTCAGCTTCATCCTCTTTTGCTACAGGAGTCTGGCATTTAGAAAACGGCTATATCAGTATCAGCCTAGGATCTTCGTGTAATCACGCAAAGAGTAAAGCTGACACACGTTCAGCAGTACTGGATCTAGGCGTTCAAAGTCACGGAGATCTAATGAGGAGAGAAACTGCAGCCAGTCAATGTGCGAGAATCAACACACGTGACCAAACGCAAACCCGGTACATTGGCCGAGCCGGAACACGTGACTATATCGTAAGTCAGTCCTTCTAAACAATCAAATATAAAACAGACGTTTTATACAGCTGTATCTGGGATTTAGTCGATGAGTCGATGTTGCAACATGGTTTATCTGCAGCAAACCAAATGAAATCTGTTTTCGTGCCAGGCCGGCAGTGAAGCAGAATAACGTTATGGTTACCAGCTAGGTTTTCAAACAGATTCCGCCAGAGAGAGAGAGAGAGAGGGGGGGGGGGGGCGAGAGAGAGAGAGAGAGAGAGAGAGAGAGAGAGAGAGAGAGAGAGAGAGATGAAATTTAATTTTCCAAGGATACTATTATTATTGAGTTATCCTGAGGTATCCTGGTCCACAGAGAGAGAGAGAGAGAGATTTCCCGCCCACCGCCACACACACACACACACACACACACACACACACACACACACACACCGACCTTTCCATATCAATAGGGTACCACCCGTACACACTTAAAAACGCCGCACCACACTGCAGCTGCTCACCAATAAATTTCTCGCATGCCAGGGGGGTGTTGAACGGGATGTAATGATTGGACAGTCGGCAGGGCAGACTAAACCATGACTTTTGTGGGCACCCCATGGCCCAGGCAGCGGCTGTGGCGAGACGTCCCGAGGAGACGTCCCGAGGAATGCACTTACAAACGCTGCTAGTCCCTAGTTTGCTGTACGCTCATTGGCAGCTTCCAGGTGTAATTCCGAATGGGCAGATAGCTGCCTATTGCGCTCTATAATTATGTCATACATTTTATGCCTGTTCAGTGGTCTCTGAAAGTCTAAGGTCTTGGTTATTGTCCGTCAGCAGTTAGCACGACTGAGAAGGAAGTAAAGCCTCTCTCGTCGTTCCATAGACTGCCCGCAGACGTTAGCCACAAATAACCAAAATCTGTGCAGTTTAGCATGATTTCAAGCGCTTCAGAGGACGAAAAACACATTTGGATGGAAGGAAAATTTGTAGTCAAAGGTGGAAATCTTCGAAAGGGTGGAAGATTGAAAGTTCTGAAACAAGAACCAACGAGGAAACAATCCAAGAAAAGGTTTTAAAAAAAAAGAAAAAAAGAAGGAAAAACAAAAAGCCCTGAAAGTGCACTGGAAACAGTAGGAGATGTTGTATGCTGTCTGCCTGCTTGTAAAGAAAAGGACACACAGAGGGCAACAAGAACATTTGCAAAATGGAGATGTACCCAAACCCTTTCACAGACACACATTCTGACCTCAAGATCTAAGTGCAATACCCAAATGAGATACAAACCACTTTCATCTCTAACGCTCTTTCCCCAGTAAATCTTTCTCTGACGCTAAATGAGAGAGATTTTATTGCCTGAAGCTTACACAGGTCAACCGCCGTTGCACGTGCACATCGGCTTTCACCCTCCCTTGAGAGGTGGCCGCTCGCCAAAAAGGCAAAGAGAAAGAAATGAGATGTAATTTGTGCAATATACAAAGTTGATGGCATAGAAAAACAAGAGAGAGAGAGAGAGAGATGAAAACAACCATGAGATTAGAATATTTCTAACCATATTATCAAAACCTTTGGTGGGTGAGTAGGATGGGTGTTTGGGAGTTTTACGTCCTTTTACACCACTTATCAAAATCTTTGGTCTTATTATGCCTTAGTCTGAGCAAAATTGGCTACAACACAAAACAAAACAAACAAACAAACAACAGCAACAAACAAACAATGGATACGGCACATAATATAGTCTCCAACTAGAAACATTATCAGGTGAAGGGCAGACGCCAGTTGCAGATTCTGTGTGTGTGTGCGTGCGTGCGCGCGCGCGTGCGTATGTGTGTGCGCGCTAACGAAACATCACAAGAAACTGACCTATGAATGGAGTGAGGCTTCTTCGTGGGGGAGGGCGGGAGTTCTGACATCACTTCCGGTTCCGGTAACGTCTCTTCCGGCATCTTCATCAGCGACACCTGCGTGTTGTCCTCGTTGGCCACCACACCGTTGTCGGTCATCTTGGCGTTGTCACCTTCTGCGGCGGCTGCTGGGTTGTTGTCGTCGTCTTCACGGATGTTGTTGTCGTTGTTGGTGGGCGGCGCCGGTGGCTCGTTCACGACGTAAGTTCCAGAGCGGATGGCATTGAGGATGGAGATCTTGGACAGTTTGGCTGGAACTGAAAGAGAAGAGGAGGGAAAGTCAGATACTGCGATGTCGAGTCGACTACCTGCGAGACAAGTCTGTATGTTGAGTAGCATTTCGCATATAGAGACTAAGTATGTTGATGAAGATGTCATAATATTGAAAAACAGTGTCCACCCCCTTCCCACCTCTCTCTCTTTCTCTCTCTCTCTCTCTCTTTCTCTCTCACACACACATACCCTATATCTGTAAAACCAGAGAAATACAGAGACAAGACCTCTGGTGAATGCCCACATCAAAAGCGGACACATTTAAATACAAATCTACCGTTCATTCCAGCCCGCTACACACAAAAACGCCATTTGTGTTCTGCAGATCCGCATCTCCTTCTACTAAAACTTAACATCCAGTCACACTAACAAACGCGATTATTGTGAAGCAACAGCCATAAAACGTGCTACTCATAGCTGCACACTAACAGCGGAGAGCTGAAGTCGCAAGCCCACTTGGCCGAAAATTTTTGAAGTCTCCATGATTATCTTCTCCACAAGATAACTCATATTTACCACAGTCCTCGCTTTCATCGAAACCTTCATGCACTTCAGTTTCTTCGTCGAAATTCAAGAGATCCATTGCCGTTGTGTCTGCCGGCTTCCACACACACACACACACATACAAAAAATCAGCCCTGTGCTACAAGTAGCAGAGACCATGCGCGAGTAGAACTCCGACCACACTGACGACAGTAAAAGTTTGCGGCAGGGGGAAGTAATTACTACGCAGGCTGCACTGCAGAGTTGTGCCACTTTGAGAAAATGCGTTTTAATGGACCCAATTACTGCCGGGAAACGAAGGTTGCAAAACAGCACTAAAGGAGAAATTCGAACGGGGAACAGGTTGCATGTACCTCGTAATGCCGGCTATCGTGAATGGTTCAAGGATTTGTTGTTTAGTGATGATGCAAATGTGAACTAATAATGATATAAGCTTACTTGCGTTTCATGGCAATTAGCGATTGGATTTTGAAATAAGTGGTGCTCTGTGTGTGTGTGTGTGTGTGTGTGTGTGTGTGTGTGTGTGTGTGTGTGTGTGTGTATTCAGTTCTGTGAAATATGACATCTCTGAGGTCGGAAACGTCCATATGCGCTCCACCCCATTTGTGTGTGTATGTGTGTGTGTGTGTGTGTGTGTGTGTGTGTGTGAGAGAGAGAGAGAGAGAGAGAGAGAGAGAGAGAGAGAACGTGCGTGCATGCTGGGGTGCGTGTGTCTCTATGCGAGCGTGTGTGCATGCGTGCGTTCGTGTCAGTGATGTGTTGAGCTAAAAACTGACGGAGGCGACCTGCACCTGAACTAACACGACCCCTAGCCTACAAAACTACAACTGAGATGGAAATGCAGAGAATGAAAGACCGGGTTGCAATTTGGCGAGCGGTTGGCACGTGCATGCTGCGCTAATGAAGTAATAGGTGGCTAATTGCACCTGACACAACTAAGAACTCGCTGCCCAGGATCGGATGGTTGTGGGTTGTGCTCGGCACGTGAGTTCATGGCCAGCATCAGACCGAAATCACGGTCACGTGACTGTGAAGGTCTAGAATATTCTCATGCGCATTGTACAGCACTCTGTCCTGTAGACATATGATCTCAGCTAAGTACATAGGTCCTCCGTCACATGTGGCTGGCAAAAGCTTACTGACACATTCTGTACTTCCTGTAATGTCTTTATCATTTGAAAAAAGCGCAAAACTGACTGTCAGAGTCCTGCCCCATTTCGCCAATCAGCAGCAGTTTACATCCATCCCCACAACCTCACACCAGTACCTCCCTCGCATATATATAAATAAAACTGCCATATAAAATGAATGCAATTCCAAGTTCCGAAACTTCAGTAGCTGAGTTGACCCTTCGTACCGCGTGAATATAATATGAATGTCCAACGTGTGAAAGAATGCGTGTGATTCACGTGAGCGTGCGTTCTGGGTTCAGTTCGCGGCGCTTTGAGCCGATTCAAGAAACTGGGTAAAGCGCCTATACAATACTCAGTTATCATCATCATCATCATCTACAGAGATCGGCCCGTAACAGGTAAACTCCGTGACATCTTTCGGCAGGTAACTGACATATCCAAACATCGCTACTATGAATGTATGTCTTTGTAAAAGCACGAAACCGCCAAAATCCATGCATACTTGCCCCATTTCGCGAACCAACAACAGTTTACATCTATGCCCAAAACCCATACCGGCACCTCCCTCGCATACACAGGTCGTCTCGTAAACTCCGTAACATCCTTCGGCAGGTAAGTAACGGACATAATAATAAAAATAATTGTGCCGGTATCGTTTGGACGCTTTACCCAATTTCTCGAATTGATTCAAAGCGCCGCGAGCTGAATCCAAAACACGCACGCTCACGTGAATCACTCGCATTCCCTCATACACTGGACATGAACACATTACAATCACTTGGTGCGAAGGGTCAGCTCAGCTATTAATGTTTCGGAATTTAGAATTGCAGGTATTTTCAAATTTTGAGGGCTGAACATTTCCAAAGCATACCCAAACATCGCTACAATGAATGTACATCTGTGTAAAAGCGCGAAACTGCGAGAATTCATGCACATTTGCCCCATTTCAACAAAAACCAGTGTACATTCATTCCCACAACCCATACCAGCATCTCCCTCGCATACACAGAGGTCCACCTGTAACGGGTAAACTCCGTGACATCTTTCGGCAAGTAAGTAACGGTGATACCGAAACATCGCTACTATGAATGTATGTCTTTGTAAAGGCGCGACACTGCTGGAACCTACGCATACTTGCCCCATTTCGCGAACCAACAACAGTTTACATCTATGGCCACAACCCATCCCGGCACCTCCCTCGCATACACAGAGGTCCTCTTCCTGTAACATCTAAACTCCGTAACATCCTTCGGCAGGTAGGGAACGGAGAGATTCCCCCAAACATCCCTGCCAACTTACACACACAGCCCTGAGTAACCTACATATACAAACAACCTTACTGTTAGCACGTGCTAACTGTGTACATTATCTGCATGTTGCCGGTAAGGCGAGTCTCGTGTTATTTCTGGCCGTTACATCATCGGTAGACATGTTTTGATTTGACCATGCTGCGGAGGTGAAAAGATGGCACACAAGCCCAAGCACGTTTATAAGTTTGTGGATTCAATGCCTAGGCCCGTATGTAATGGTCGAGGTTAGGGCTTTTAGCCCTGGGTTAGAGTCTAACCTCGAACTAAACTAGCTCTAGGGTTAAATTTTCTGTTGTTTTTTTGGTTTTAAAATCAAGAAGCGGGCCCATTCCAGCAAGGTGCCTAAGCCGTTATAGAAGGATTTTTTTTTCTTCCGTTCTTCTCTCCCTTTTGTATTTAATTTTGCTTGTGGATTTCTTTTGTCCTAGTCTGGGTTAGGCCCGTAGACGTGGGTTAAATTAACCTCGACTTTTACATACGGGCCCTGGTTGGATTTCACCTTGATAGCACATTTTTGTACCGCGCACGAGTATTCCACGTTTCTGACAATTTTTTCGGTGTTGGCCCTGTACGCGAAAATCAGGCAAGGTTAACGGTTCCTTGACGGCCCTTGTGATACTTTCTGTGATGCATTGTGAATTTGTGATATTTAAGTGATACTTACCTGTGATGCGTTGTATTACTTCATGCCTATAATTCTCCGGTTTAGTCACCAAGTGTGGGATATGTGTGTGTGTGTGTGTGTGTGTGTGTGTGTGTGTGTGTGTGTGTGTGTGTGTGTGTGTGTGTGTGTGTGTGTGTGTGTGAGAGAGAGATGATGATGATGAAACGTTTTTTTTTTATTCAGCATAGAGCATTTAGGCATTGCTGCCTATCTTACATGCTGTCCTGCAGAAGAGAGAGAGAGAGAGAGAGAGAGAGAGAGAGAGAGAGAGAGAGAGAGAGAGAGCACAATTAAACATATAAATGTTATATATGAGTTTAGTCATCTTAACTTATTTTATGTGTCTTATGCTCGCCCGCATGAACTGCCCTACGCGAATAAAATATTAATGAAGTATTTTGACTTGACTTTGACTCGCCCTTATTGCAGCAAACAAACTCGCATGTCTCTAACAGTAGAAGCCACAAAGTGACGAAAAAGGTCGGGATGGCCAAGTCAAACATTCTTCTGTCTGGCAAACAGAGCTTCGTAAGCGGCAGTTTTCCATCATCTCAGCAGCGTAATAAACATAGAGGCTCTAGACCTCGGAACAACCAATCAGCCAACAAAAACAAGAAGCAACCAGATGGATGAGTAACTGATGTGGATGACCGAGCATGTAAGTTTCGCAACCCGTAGAGTCCTTGTCCATTTAGCAGTCGGGGAACGAGTCAGAATTGAATCGGTAAGTGAATCATCTTGACCGTAGTGACTCACATGAGGGGTAGGCCTACTAAAGATGTGTTCATGTTGAAGGGAAAATGGGGAGGTAGGGTATTGGGGCACGGGGGGTGGGGGTGGGGGTGGGGGGAGGGGGAGGAGGAGATGAAGTTCAGGGCGGGAACGAGGAAGATTCAAAGTGACAAAGACATGTAACTGATTGTAGAGATAGACTGGGAGGGGTTGAAGGGGGGTGGGGGGGGTGGTGGTGATAGGGGGTGGGGGGGGGGTTGAGGTGTGTGTGGGGCGAGGGGGGGGGGGCGGGGAGGGGGAAGGGGGAGAGACTCTAAGTAATCCCCTCTTTGCATCTTGATTTCCTTTCCTTGACGATGCATGATGTTTTCATTCCGCTCGGAAAACACACTGAAACAGATGTAGCCGCCAGGTGTTGTCTTAGGAAAAAGCAGGTGAAGTAGGCCGTTCGTTTACTTGTTGGGGGGCCACAGCTATCATAACCGTGTACTCATCCAGGAAAACATTCTTAATTTGCGGCGTACGGGGCTCTCAGAGAGAGAGAGAGAGAGGTGGTAAGTGGGACGGGGTGGAGTAGGGGCTGTAATGAGAAGTTAAGTGCAAAATGGGTTCAGGAGAGGAATTATAAGCATAATGCCAAGGGTGTATCCCGTACCTCGGTATGACGAAGACACACATCAGACACATGATCCAAATCAGTCAGAAGTTTGCTCAAGGAAAGCTTTTTCCGTATGCACCCAAAATGCTACTCGTGCGGCGTTCCATTTGTAACTACAGAAACTGCTTGAAGGTGAATTTGGACCGAGACATGTAAACTGCAACACGTAAAAGAAATTCCAACCTTTCTCCTCCTGCTAACTTGCGTAATTCGGTAGTCCAGCAATCAGATGAGAGAGAGAGAGAGAGAGAGAGAGAGAGAGAGAGAGAGGGTGGGTGGGTGGGGTGGGTGTTTAGGAGTTCAACGTCCTTTTCCACCACGCATGGGTGATATCAACAAAACACAGAGAGAGAGAGAGAGAGAGAGAGAGAGAGAGGGTGGGTGGGTGGGGTGGGTGTTTAGGAGTTCAATGTCCTTTTCCACCACGCATGGGTGATATCAACAAAACACAGAGAGAGAGAGAGAGAGAGAGAGAGAGAGAGAGAGAGAGGGTGGGTGGGTGGGGTGGGTGTTTAGGAGTTCAACGTCTTTTTCCACCACGCATGGGTGATATCAACAAAACACACAGAGAGAGAGAGAGAGAGAGAGAGAGAGAGAGAGAGAGAGCAACTATTGTTAAAAATTCACATTCGTCCATGTTGTCGTGACAGTTCCTAGAAGGAGACCAATCTTGGAATCGATCTGGAACCAACGTAACACACTGACAGAATTGGCCGGCAACGATAAATAGCACAGGACGTACCTCACATGCACAGGTACTGCTGCTGCTGGTTACAATCACCGTACAAACAGGAATAGTGTACCTAACAGTAGATCCCTCACTGTTAACACAGCGATGCCAGCATCGACCAGACAGCTTGAATCAGCACAAGTCTTTGGAAAACCGATTTTCCTCTGGTAATGTATTCCCAGATGTTTTTCAACAACTGGTCATCCATACCTCACATCTAGCTGTTTTCCTTTGAACCACTGACAGAGAGTACAAAACAGCACTATACCAACAACAGGGCATAAGCAGAGCCGAACATATCTTAACAGATTTCATTGGCATCAGCCATGAGCATAAACCGGCAGATGGCGCCCTCGTTATACGTGCGCGTGCGCAGCATCAGATTTCGGCTTGACCTCATTTTGCTTATCGGATCCAGCGCCGAGTGCAACTGCTGTATCTTCGTTAGGACGGAAAGGTAAGCTTCAGCATAGAGTCTGTAGTTAATTTAATTGCAGGCTTCAAGCTGAAGGTTGTAAAGTTAGCGCAGGTCGGGCGATGACTTCGGGAAACTGGGTTAACGGAACAGGGGTGAGTGGGTGGGTGTTTGGGGGTTTAACGTCTTTTTCCACCACATCCGGGTGATATCAAAGACTGACGGGGCAACGATGAAAAAGCCAGCACAACTTGAAATATTTGGCCCCAGCCGCGATACGAACTCACGACCCGAGCATTAGAAGTCCAACGCTCTTCCATTCGGCCACCCCGGCTGCCCGGTTAACGGAACAGGTTGCAGGTGTTATCAAATCCACTTTATGTACGCTAAGGTAGTATTAAAAGTCTCTATGTATAAGTTTTGATGGGGAAAACGGCCACTTACAAAGCTCTAAGGCTGTTTGACAAATGAATAGTTCTTAATAATAATAATAATAGTGGAGATTTTTAACGCGCCTAACCCAGGGGCTGGCTCTAGGCGCTTTACAATATAACGGGGGGGGGGGGGGGGGGGGGGGGCAGCAACAACCCGCGAAAATAAAGACTGATAAAATAAAAAAACCCGCATTGTCTCCCTGCAGGCAATTTTTTGGCCTTTGCGACCATTGTCTCCCTGCAGGCAATTTTTTGGCCTTTGCGACCATTTTCGTGACTTTTCGACTTCTAATCGTAGAGAAATATGACTGTCTTCGGCCTGACACATCCATACCTGTTCTACACGTCGATAGACAAAGTCGTTCAAAATAGCCACCAACCAGCACTGTGTAGCTGGTCCAGTCCGCAACCAATCTTAAATTGTGTTTTAGCCAATGACTGAGTGTATGAATGTGTATATGTATTTCTATGGTATGTTTGTGTATCAATTGTGTTTTTTTTTTTTTATCAAGAGGAGCAAAGCAAATTCTTCTTAATTGTAACTAAGAAGCAATAAATCTATCTTATCTTATCTTATAACGTCGTCTGCTCAGTACGCGGTTCGCATCTACGTACGTAGAACAGCATACACGTCAACCTGAGTCACCACAAATGGTTTCAGATGCTATATCGTGTCCCCCAAGTGACGGATTCTGAGGCAGGGATTAAGCACATTCGATGAAACGTTTTCCACAGCGTTGTTGTTGCGAAATAGGCCGTCCTAATGGTTAGTAGAGCTCGGAATGCGGGACAGTGCCGTCAGTGTACAGGCTTTGTGAACCGGGGGAACTTCTCCTTCACAGCGGTTGACCCGTGTCGCAAGCCGTATGACTGACTTGCCACATACGAGAAAGAACAATTCTTCACGGCAAAGAGGACTGAAATCGGGATACGACTACGATATAATTATGCGGTGTGTGTGTGTGGGGGGGGGGGGGGGGCAATGGTGTGTACGTGTTGTATTTTACTCCTGCTACGCTCGTATAATTATTCGCCCTCTTCGTGCAGGGGAGCCGGGATAGCCGAATGGTAGAGCATTGGACTCTCAATGCTCGGGTCGTGAGTTCGAATCCTGGCTGGGCCAAATATTTGTGCTGGCCTTTTTCTCGTTGCCCCGTCTTTGATATCACCCTTGCGTGGTGGAAAAGGACGTTAAACTCCTAAACACCCCACCCACCCGCCCTCTTCGTGCACTCGCGGAGAAGACACGGGATACAACAGAATACAACTCCAATATTTTACCAACAGAAGATGCGCGGAGAACAAATTCATGAAAGAAGAAGAACCCAGAGCGGTTGGTTGGTTGGTTAGCTGGGGTTTATCGTCCACGCCACAACGAGGTGATTGCAGACGGCCCTAGGGGGGCAGGTTATGGGAGACGGGGATAGCTACCCTAACTGTACAGCCCAGCTGAACACTTATTCAATCCAGTCAGACTGCCAGGTCGGCCACATTTTATGTATCCTTGACTGTGATGGACAAGTTTCACAAACAGATCCAGTTCACAGTCAGTGGAAGCGGGGCAACGTGAAAAAGGCCTGTACAAATTTTGGCCCTGTCGGGATTCGAACCCGGGACCTTTCGATCTCGAGTCCAACGCTCAAACCGTTGAGCCACCGACTCCCCCACCCAGAGCGCTGTACAGGGCTGCTTATATACTAAACAGGTCAGATCTAGAACATTCCGCAACTTACTGGCAAGTTCGAAATCTTTCCAAGGTGACGTAATCTACTGGCGTTACTGCACCAGTATGTTCTGGGATGGTCTAGAAATTTCCATCGAAATGCAGTGGCTTTTCGCGATCTCTACAACAGTACGTATCAGGCGCGTAGGAAGATGCTGAGAGGAAGGGGGGCCCACTAAGTCGGGTGCGCCATACGGCCGGGGTGAAGAAGGGTGTGGGGGGGGGGGGGAGTTGTGTGTGTGTGTGTGTGTGTGTGTGTGTGTGTGTGTGTGTGTGTGTGTGTGCTGACTGCCAAGGATTGTGTCCTGCGACAGCAGAGCAGGGGGACCCCTCTCTCCTCTTATCAAAAGCAAGGGGGGCCCAAAGATATTCGGGCCCCCCTTCCAAAAATCGGACGGGGGCCTGGGCCCCCAGGGCCCCCGTGGTTCCTACGCCCCTGCGTATGTGTGTATGTATGTATGCACTAGCTAGACCTGAGTACTTATGTGAGTGTATATATGCAGTCAGTACGTATGTACGAGTGTATGTATATATATATATGTTTCGTTCTTGATTTTGTTTTGTTCGGTTGTTCTTTCATGTGTGTGTTTGTTTGTTTTGGGTTTTTTGTTGTTGTTGTTGTTGTTGGTTTTTTTGTTTTGTTTTGTATTTGTTTTTGTTGTTTCATCTCTCTCTCTCTCTCTCTCTCTCTGCTTTTGTTTTCCTATGCCCTAGAGGGTTGGAACAAAGACTATACACGCAGTATTTACAGCGTGTATAGTCTTTGGTTGGAATAATAAACTTGACTTGTCGTACCTCGGATAGAAAGAGTTAACAAACAGTACTCGGGAGTGTTTTCCACTACAGTCTCGTAAAGACCTTGGAACGCTCTGTTTACGTCCACCTGCCTGTTTAACGTGCCTCCCACCTCACGCTTCACAACTGTACAAACAGTACAAAGACAGCATCTTTCCTTCAGGGGGAAAACACGGCAATACCTCTTTGTCGGCTACCCATCAACCGCTGGTTCAATGTGCGCCCCACAAGGTCTGAGGAGAACAGAGATCTTCAGGGAGAATAGATGGAGGAGAGAGAGAGAGAGAGAGAGAGAGAGAAAACGACTTGTGGGGTATACTACAAGGTAAGTGGATTCCTGTGCGAAGAACTGCAACGGTATACCACTAGCCAGGTAAGACAAGGCTGGAGAATGAATATACATGTATATGCACAAGGAGTCGAGCGGTAGTCACGTTTATTGTGAGTGTTCTTTCGTTATTTCAGTGACCGAGTACTATCGTTTGAGAAATTCGTCGGTTTACAAACCTGCCGTTGCTAAACTCTGTGACGACCATCTGCTAAAGGTAGAACAGATTTCATTAAAGAAAATGATCTACTCTGAGAGAGAGAGAGAGAGAGAGAGAGAGAGAGAGATTTCCAAGGATACCATTATTGTTGAGGTATCCTGAGGTATCCTGGTCCGGAGAGAGAGAGAGAGAGAGAGAGAGAGAGAATTTAATTTGCCAAGGATACCATTATTATTGAGGTATCCTGATCCAACGAGAGAGAGAGAGAGAGAGATCCTTTGCTTCACAATGGAAGACGTTATTGGCATACAAAGACCATTTTCAAACTTGCCGTTGCTACACTACCACAAGAGAGAGAGAGAGAGTCATAAGCATAAGAATCGACCTAAGTGCTTCTGTAATGGCCATCCTGAACGATTTTTTTTTGTCCTGTAAAATCCTGAACACCAAAGTGCATCTTTGCACCGCACTCCGACCCTATCGCGTGAGACTAAAAGGTAAGGCAAAAAGCCTGCACCTTGCGGCAAAAAGAAAATCCATGTTAAAAGCTAATGCAATCGCGGTTTTTTCTTGGTTTTTTTTTTTTTACAAGGCGTTTTAGAGATAGGTCGTCATAGCGACGGAGATAATCTAGTAGAACATCTGGGAAACATCTCAGTAATCCAATAGTCTGCTGGATGATGTGTTCTCTCAAAACTGATCACGCCTAACGGGATAGGTGGGTGGGTGGGGTTGTGTGTGTGTGTGTGTGTGTGTGTGTGTGTTGGGGAGGGTGTGTTGGGGAGGGGAGAGGGGGGGAGTTGACTCGAGCACTCTATAGGCAACCCGCTAGCTTTTTGACTTTCCTGGAATAGTTAGGACCAATGAATTAAGTTTTGTTTCATCCGGTCTTTGTTGTGTAAACGTTCGTTATCTGCTAACGAAGGAAATGATAATGGTTGATATAATGTTAGCACTATTCTCATTAATATCAGTATAGGGTGAGTGAGCTTCTGAGGCTTAGCGCCGCACAAGCCACAAAGACTAATTTGCGGCTAAGTGCGTCTGCACTACGTGAAAAAAAAAAAATGTAACGTTGTAAGTATAATTATTTCGTTCAATCAACAAAAGCTGAACAAAGTGAAACAAACCGATGACAAAAGTCAAATTGTTTGGTGCTACTGATGTTTATTACTGCTTTTTTGGTGACCTCCACTGGACAAAAAGTCCTCAGTTTGGCAGTTTGTTACACGAAGTTAAGAAAACTTAAAAACCGCCATGGATCACTGGATTAAAACTGCAGGCGTGCGCATGACCACTAACCCCTTAAAAAATCTCGCAATATACAGTATAAGTACTTGGATTACCCGGCCAAAGGACACGTCATGTATACAGATCATGAGCAACAGGAATTTCTATCGGCCTTTTCCTGGCTTACCCTACGTCCTAATCATGCCTTAATCAGCTGGGGTTCTTTCTAGACATGTACAAAACGTTTGGGAAGATTGCAGGGAATGGCAGCACGTCCCGCCTAGGGAGGCAGCACAGAGCTACATGTATTTACAGCTCTGTGGGAGGTAGCCTGCATGACGTCCAGATGCCTGGCGTTCAGAAGGACTGACGAACCTTTACTGAAACGCCGTTTGCTGGGATGCTCACGGTCGAATGGCATCACACTGTGATCACACCCTGGTCGGCTTCTTTGTGTCTTGTCCGTGGCACGTGAAGCAAACGTGACCTAGATTATGTGTACATGTGTACACGTCTGAACCCCCTACATCCACCCCCCCCCCTCCCCGACCTCGCACTGACATCTTCACCACCCCCCCCCCCCCTACACTCAACCCCCGCCCCAACCCACCACCACCAAACCCGACGTGGATCGATCTATATTTCACAAATTTGCCCAGAATTTCTGCGACAGGCAGTTACACTCTGTCAACATCACGGCTGAAAACAGATGCTGCTTTGGCAGCGGCGTCCGTGAAACGACGGAAGTGACGCAAGCAGACAGGCGTCTGCACAAACGTCTGCCCGCACCGTAGGTTTTCAAAGGTATGAATTCAAGCGTTCCCCGCAAGAACGCACTATCTCTCCTCTTTCTATGTGTATCGATAGTACCTTCTGGCAGGGAACCCTCGTGATCCTCCGACCCTGTGGATCAACCAAGCGCTCAACCGAGTGAACAGTTGTGACACCCTCCATGCATGGATGAAAATTTTTTTACCATATTATTAAAATACCGCAGAAAAAAAACTCAAGGAACTCTATAAAGAAAAAAAAGACACCTTCTGTTTAGGGCTTTCAGAAGATGCTGCATGGCACAGATGATCAGCCTGTTCCCACGACCCATCATGGCATCCTGTTGACGCTGAGATCTTGAGAACGCGTTTGATCAAGTCACTTTGTCAGACGCACCGGCCGTTTTCATGCGCGTGGCATGTTTATTTCTCGACAGTGAATTTTTTTTTTGCGGCTTTGGGCGGTGATGTTTATTATTTCCGAACCAACCGAGAGTTCACGTGCGTGATAAAAAGTTCAAGTTGAATCCAAACAGGGAAGAGGCGCTGCGTCATAATGTTTAAATGTGCACATTACTTGGGTTCACAGCAGACAACTTCTGCTTAACATCGGTTGAGCTTTGCACTCTGCGTATCACCATGGTACACATTGTGATCTTCTGACCAATGGCAGTAGAAATAGCTGGCGGACAAACAATCCGTTCTGCTTTGGAAATGTTCGCCCCACAAAATTCGAAAATAAATGCAGTTCTAAAATTCCGAAATTTAAATTGCTGAGCTGGCTCTTCGCAACACGTGATTGCTATGTGTTCATGTCCAGTGTCTGAGAAAATGCGTGTGCTTCACGCGAACGTGCGGGTTTAGGTGTTGGGTTTAGCTCGTGGCGCTTTGAGGCAAATATTTGGGATAAATCGCCTATATCAATGGGATTAATGTGATTAATGTGAATGTCAAGTAGGAAAAGCAGGACGCTGATTGCCACGCACCTTTCGATGATGCGACGTGCAAGAGCTTTTCACGCTTGAAATCGTCAATAGACTACCGTCTGTGGCTGTGCGAGCGAAAATTCAAACGGCCCTGAACACTTCTCCTCAGCCGGCGAGTGACCGTAACAATTTAGGTGCCTTCAGTTGGCTCAGAGCCAGCTTGCGAGTGTTAGAAGTTGTAAACGAACATTGTCTTCAACTCATTCGCTACGGGACACTTCCATCAAAGGTTCCGCCACGGCTCATCAAACTTGAATTCTCCATCAGTTGACAATGTCAAGTGTGTGTGTGTGTGTGTGTGTGTGTGTGTGTGTGTGTGTGTGTGTGTGTGTGTTTTCAATGAAGACTGATATATATATATATATACACATTCCTACTGTTCCATGGCGACAGAGCGTTGAGGCGGCGACAACCCTAGTCACAAGAAAGTTAAACTGTAAGATGGCAGACACCACCAGAACAGCTCACAATGGCTTGTAAGTATAGACATGTCGGAATGTGGGATTTTAAAGGTCTGCAATCTCCTAAAAAAGCCGCACACTTTTTTGTATTTTTTTTTTAAACTGCGACTCTTGCCACTGTACATAATGCAGACAACTTTGTCACAGTTGCAGAGTTTTCAGTGCTTAGGAGACCCGTAGAAAACCAGAACATTTTTCACAGTCGGATAGGGTTTTTGTTGTTGTTGTTGTTGTTTTTTAAAGACACTGTCTGCGGCTTTTTCTTAGATTGTAGACCTTTTAACGTGCAGTCCGCACACATGCACGTGACATGCAAACCCAGGTTGCAACGACCTTGGATATAAAACCAGGAAGACAAACACTGGAATTTGGAAGGCGTCGCCGACATGCACGGCGTGTGGCCTAGGTAGTTTTTCTTACGCGCAGTAAACCCATAAACCCCCTCGTACGTAATGCAATAACAGGGTGATAAACATCCATTCAGACATAAACAAGCGCGCGATTAGCCCGGTGCACTGGCAAGCACGCCTCGTCCTTGGCAAAGAGACAAAACAAATTTCATGATTGTGTACATAAAATCCTCGGCAATAAGCGCTGTTCCCGGAAGGTGTTCAGAACTCAGCACTCAGCTTAGTCCGCAATTTTATTTGTTAATAGATATACCCCGTGGCAAAGCTCCAAATCAACCTCCGTGCGTGACCTTGTCCTTCTGGACTAGTGACGCGAAATGTCACAGCTTTGCGGCGGAGTGTGCGCGTGAACGACGGAACTCTGTCCAGCGCGGCCCCTGGGAGTGAATCATAACCACACGAACCAATCAGAACAGGAGTATGCTACTGCGCTCCACTGTTGAGATCTAGGTCAACAGCGTCTTCTCCACCACCCACTAACGAAACACGTCCAGATTCTAGTGTCTGCTAATTAGCATCATCATCATCATCAAGGCGGTCTGTGTCTGAGAGTCTAGCAGAAGAACTCCCAACCCCACCTCTCAGGCCAAGTAAAAGGGGAGGTAACACAAAATACGACCTAGGTCGTCTCCCTTATATCTAATCTGTGGCGCGCCTGACAGAATTCTTGGATTTACGACTGAAGGCCAACTGTCGAGGATTCGTTAGACACGTCAGCCGTAGTCACAAACCCAGAGACTAGATCCTTCTCATCAGCATCCTTGAGGTGCAAATTAACCAGAGGAACAATGCGCTGTTTTTGGAATTCCATGGACTCAGAGACGGAGGTCACCGAGAATAGGTTTGGTTTCAGAACAGTTTTATTTTCACTGATTTGGAATAAATAGATATTCAAGTGGAGGCAAAAAAGGCCGAAGGCCTGTGTACGGCCCCCATCTGAAAAGGGAAAAGGTTTGCAACAATACTGACTTTGTATGCTATGCATGGTAAACTTCTCTTCGGTGCGTAGATCCATCTCTTTTTTGAAAGTGACGCTCAAGGCGCAGCAGAGCTAGAGGACGAAGCAATGGAAGTCTGCTGCTGCTAAGCGTTACTTCATGGACAAACCTTCACCCTGCTATTCACTATGGTGCGTGTGACAGTATTGGTTTCCACGCCACAAGCCACAGCCTACCCTTCTTAGAAATATGAACATACTTGTCACAAACTTCTATTATTGATCAAGAGACCAGTGGTCCATTTTGGTCAAAACAAATGTGCACCTAAAGCGGCCCACACACGCTCAAACTTTTTCATCAATAGTATTGACGTCAAACTTTTTGACAGTTTTGAGTCTTTTGACGGTTGCCATACACGCTCAATATTATTGTGCAATATTCAGTCTGTGAACGGCAATGGACGGAGCAACAGACGGCGCCAGATCTCTTCTCTTCTGAAAATCAAAAGTGAATTTGACGCAAAATATTGATGAGTGCCCACACACGCTCAATAGTTTGACGGTTTGCGCAAAAAATATCAACTGAAACAGATCCATCAATATATTGACGTCAATACTTTTGAGGCCATCAATACCGCCCCTACACGATCAAAAAAAGCGTAAAAAAGTTTGACGTCAATACTATTGATGAAAAAGTTTGAGCGTGTGTGGGCCGTTTAAAGTTCAAACGAACTGATAATACCTGTATGCGAACTGAATGCGTTTGTGATTCAGTATAACCAGTTCATGCTTTGGCCCAAAATTCTACCTCAGACTAGTGGTACGTGTAGTTTGCGTGCTGTCACTAACCCATGTTGTGCACGACGTGAGTTTTCGGGCTGAATTGTAGACTGTAACGTTAAATTCGTGTGTGGCACACACACTCTGAAGTGGCTTTTGTGCACTCGCAGAAAAACATGTTACTGCGTAAACACCTGATAAGAATAAAATTTATTTCACCAAACTTTGGCATTATAATGGTGCTGTGATTTATCTGTTGACAGCACAAAAAATGCTTGAATTCTCCGACTTCCTTCTCTGCTAAAAACTAAACAATAAACCCAGTATAATCTACATCCCGTACTCTGATGAAATCGGCAAAACATACGGATTCACAAAGGTGAGAAAGAGGTGACCAAACCAACCAAGCAAAATTCTGAGCTGATCATCCCGTTCCGTTCTCGAATCCCGGCTGGGGCCAAATATTCGTGCTGGCCTTTTTCTCGTTGCCCTGTCTTTGATATCACCCATACGTGGTGGGAAAAGGACGTTAAACTCCCAGTCACCCCCTCCCCTCCGTTCCGTTCCGTTCAGTTTAGATTAGTTTAGATGATACGTGTATCTCTACTTTGGGAAAGCCCATACGCGGTCTACCCCGACTCTCAGAAATCTCCCGGCTGGGGCCCAATAATTATTTGTGAGGCCCTTTTCTCGATGCCCCGTCTTTGATATCACCCTTACGTGGTGGAAAAGGACGTTAAATTCCCAAACGTCCACCCCACCCCACCCCTCTCAGAAATGTCCGCAGCGTCGTCTGCTCTGAGGCTGTTCCAATGTTTGGTTGTTTAAGCTAAACGATTTAGACTAAGTCCCACAGTAGCAGGGATGTCGTTTGGGGTCGGATCTCGGCTAAAAGCCGAATTTGTATTGAAAAAGCCGATAATCTGTCTGTCATGTCGGCTGGCCAAGCCGAAGTTTTCACGAGTGAATTATGTCTGTTTCTGCGAGATTCCTGTGCTGGCTGGACTAATTTCCAAGAAAACGCAACTTTCGGTGAGGAAATGTATCTACAGAACATCTTTAATTCATGGAGGTGGAGGGAGCACGTAACAGTAGGGAATCTAGTCGATAAACTTGTGAAACTGCTTCGGCAGAGAGAGCCGAAACTTTCTGTAAAAAGCCGAAACTTTCATGGCTGTTTCGGCTAAATCGCCGAAGAAAAAAAAAATCCTGGCAACATCACTGCAGTAGAATAGACAAACAAAGAAAAATTCAGGTCTTACTTTCTCCCAAGCGTTGTTTGAAGGTCTTGGACGGTGACTTGCTCTTATCTTTGCCAGGTTTCGGAGTAGAGGTGACCGGTGCCTCCCCCTGTCCGTCCGCTTCACCCATGTCCACTGCCGTCATCGCTGTCCCATCCCCACCTCCCGCTTCTTCCCCACTCGCAGCCGTGCCGCCGCTATTTCTTCGTCAACTCCATCAGCGTACTGCTCAACGATGTCTGGCTGATCTGGCTGGGCGTCGTCTCTCACGTCGTTGTCGTAGCCGTCCGTCATGGGTTCGTCGACGACGCTGTCGGGGTTGTCCATCTCCACGGCGACATCGTCTTGCGGCTGGACGGGTTCAGAGATGTCGTCATCGACCGAAGTGCCGTCATGCATCATCCTCTCTTCCTCTGACGCCATTGCTGCCGAGTCGTCAACGAGTGATGGGCAGTGCACAAAGTTCACGACGGCACTGTTGCAATTCTAGAAACTTGACACCCCAAAGTTCTTTTTTTCCACCCTGGTGCTGGCGAAACACTGTCAGTGACAGCAAAGGTAAACGCGAAGCTGATTTCCTGGAGGCGAAACTTCAGCACAAGAAGAATATCTGGCACAGTCTTGCGCGCTGAGTGTGATTATATTTAAAACCAGGCCGGAAAATGGATCATAAACTTCCTACCTTTCAACCACTCAGCAGTTCGTCCGCCAGCGGAAGATTTCCACAAACGAGGAGTTATGAATTATATCAGCCACAGCACGGCACAGGCAAAACCCAGTGAATGAATGAAGGAGACTCTTTGTTTCCAACAGGTTACAGCGCGTAAAAAACACAAGCGACGAATTCAGACCTAGTGCTAGTGCTACACAGGAAGAAGGGAGGGAAGTATCCAATCAGTTCACTCCCCTGAACGCTCGGGCGCCGAAAAGTTTGGTATCCTTTCTTGACAGACCGTTCACCAGGCTTTCTTTCGGCGGTTGCACTTATATCAAACGTGTTCTCAAAGACTTAAAAAAGCGCTTGTGCTTGCACAGAAGCTTTTGGTTCAGAATCAAAGACTGTGATGCCCGATTTAGCCACTCAAGCCTGTCAGACTTGTCAAGATTTCAAATCACCCAACGGGTTGTGCAGGCATTACGTCGCAGGAGATTTGAAGCCACGAGGCAGCGTGGTACTACGTGCGTACGGGACCCGGCGTAGTAGTAAACGGGGGAGAGAAAGAGGGGAGGCTGGGAGGGTTGTAGCAGAACCTACACACACACACAGACACTCACCGCACCGACACACTACTCACAGCACACAGTTCCAGTTCTACAGCTCTCTACTCTTCACGTGCTACGTTCAGCAGCTGGCAGAAAGAGGAGGTGCAGGGTACTAGTATAGTCAGCGCACAGAAGCTGTGATGGCTTATCTAAACTGATGGGGTGCCGTCGACGCCGCCTTGCCCCCCTCTCCCCCTTCCACCCCTTCCTCCCTGTCCGGGCACTACCACCCCGACCCCCTGCCGCTCCCCCCCCCCTCTACCATGGTACCCTTCTGCCATGGGTCTGCAAATTTGCTTCCGCCATTCTTTTGTCTGGAAGCACGTGCGTCCAGCTTGTACTGGAACTCGTCACAAACCGACCTGATTAGAAAATGGCCTGTTTACAGTTGCCAAGGCTGTTCCCTAAATCTTTGTCTGTCTGGGGAATTCCTGTCTGCCTAGTTCCCGCGCATTCGTCTGAAAGTAGGGCTTACATTTTCGCGCGGCGTTGGCGTCAGTTTGGGGGACAAAAGCAGTGTGAGCTGTATACATATTTCATGCGTTTTGACATTGAGGGGTAGGTAGGACCTTGAAGGTTGTTCGGGATGGAAAAAAAGAAAAGGTCAGCCGAGGTGAAGGTCGCCGTTTGCCTGTAATGGCTTCTTGCGGTAGCATTTAAGAAATATTTTGTCTATTGGCAGAAAGGTCGGTTATCTTAGATACGTGGGGAAAATAAAAAGCTGAGCCAGCGGCATGCTGCTTTGGCCAAGAACATCGCAGCATGATGCTGAAGGCATGTAAAAACAACAACAACAACAACAAACAAACAAACAAAAAACATCCACAATCTCACTGAAAATCAGCTCAGCGACTGGTCAGAGGGTTTTTGTTGTTGTTTCTTTTTGTTTGTTTGTTTGTTTTTTTTGCGATTTTTATATGCATTCGGACGGTCAGTCTTGGCGACTGAAAAAAATCGGCTCTTTCAACTTAATAATTTTTTTTCTGTCAATTTTCTGTTGGTTCTTGTAACGAAAAAAGAAAGAAAGAAACAAACAAACAAACAAAAAAACACCACCTAGCAAACATGTGCAGACAATTTACACGAAACCCACAACAGAGTCGTCTCCCTTTGACATCCGCGTGCCTATAGCGCGCCACTGACGTTCTCTTCACCGCTGCTATACTGATTAATGAAATTAAGGACCCCTCCACACTCCTCAAACTTCCCTTTGATCTGACTTTACTATCAGCGTCTGCAACGAACAGAGAAGACGCCGTTACTCCACACGAAGCTCCACATCGTCCAATGAAGTATGATACCAGCCGAACGCTTAAAATGTCAGACCAAGGCGGCACCTGAAATGTGTTTTGAAGTGGCAAGGATCGCTGCTTTGACATCCTTATCTCACGGCGGTCACTCCGGCCGAAATTCTCATTCAGCAATCCTTTCATGCTTGGAGGTGAGTGTTAGGTAGTGTGACCAGAGGATGTCGGAAATGTTAATTTGCTTTTCGAACTCAGAAGGGGGTGGAAGTGAAGGGGGGGGGGGGGGCGCAGAATTTGAGTACATCATCTATTTATAAACCCTTGCCCCATGAGAATGGAGGCTTATTGTGTTGGCCTTGACTGTCTGCTTCTGTCTCGGTCCTGGTTCACCCTCCCCTCCCCCACGTATGTGCACTCTGTGTGTGTGTGTGTGTGTGTCTCTCTCTCTCTCTCTCTAACCTCTTTTAGAAAATATAGTCTTAGTATAACACAATCTGTGATAGTTTAGCCCTGAAGAAATTAATCTTGTACTGGATCATTTAAGCTTCACAAATTTTTAATATGTATTTACATCATGTTTTAAGCTAGCTCTTTTATGTTTTAATGGACCTGGCAGGACTGATAGGACTGTGTTAGCCGCGAAATAATCTTAACTTAGCTAACTAACTAACTATCACCCATGCACTCTGTCGGAGGTATCCACCGGTACTGGCTTGCGGTAGAGGAACTCAATGACTCGGACCGGTCCCAAGACAAAAGTTTCCCCGCGGCTGACATCTTACGCAGGGTTTCTGCCCCCTGGTGTTCCACTGTTCGCCGTGTTACTTCAGCTTTGTACTAGTTCACACAGGACTGCTACGCCTCGCATGCTTTGTAACACTGGCGGTGCAGTTTGTCTAATTAACGAGCTGGTAATCTTCTAAATGAAAACCTCCTGGTCAATCCAGGTCAGCTCACATCTCCAACTTCCTGCTCACTGAGTATCCCGCCGTGACCCCAAGGCTAAAGTTTCCAGTCTGACCCGGCCCCATCACTGCCCCCCCCCACCCCCCTCCAACCCACTCTGAACCAGTATACATGGGTAAGCTTGTTCTCACTTAGGTCCAAGCCTCTCTCTCTCTCTCTCTCTCTCTCCGTCTCTTTGCCTCCCGGTCCGTGCACGTGCAAAAGCCAACTGTGTCAAGAGCGAAAATGAACGAGTTTCCTTCTAAACGAGGTGTGCAGAGGCTCAACCACAGAGCCATAAATATAAAGTTCTGTGGGCTCGGCCTCTGTTTCGACCTCTTTCCAAGACAGCAGCTTGTGTATGAAAAAAGACTCTACATAGACCTCAGTGCATTTATAAAACATGTTTACCCCTCATTAAATAAACAAAAAAGAAATAATTTGTCAATAAATACGTAAGTGAATGAAACCAGAATAATAAATACATGAAAATGAAAACTAAATAAAAATAATAATAAAATAAATGAAATAAATTGAAATAATTTGTCAGTAGATACATAAGCAAATGAAAAGAATAAAGAAATACATGAAAAAAATAAATGAATAAAAATGATAAATAAATAAATAAATTAATTAATTAATTAATTAATTAATGAGAATAATAAATGATAAAATTATAAATACACGAATAAAATTATTTTATAAAAAAATATAAATACAATTATAAATAAAAAAATATCTCTTGTTTCTTGGAAACAGCAGCATAAATATCAAATAATGCCTTACTCAAGCCGTCACTGGGACATATCTGTGCATTTACAGGCTACACACCGGTATTAGCTTCCGGGGCATGTAGTAAGAACTCGGCTAAATATAGTAGAAAATCTTTGCCCCTTTTAAAATTTGTGTGCAGAGTAAACAATGGCTATCTGGTGCTTTTTGTTGGCTTTGTAAACAAGTTTCATGCCAGGTAATAGTAAAATTAGGGAAAAATGAGGCTGGCTTGTGGACTATTTGTATTCATGCGCGGCTGGCACAGGAGCCAGCAGACGACCGTGGAATGAGGGGGTATGTGGTCGCTGCCAACATTGCCAAAAAACGGAACATTGGAATTTGTTTAAATTTCCTCTACGCATGAGTCTATGGCTGCCTGATTTTTGTGAATTTTTTGGTGAATTTTAAAGCATTTCTAGGGTGTCATCTGCAGCGGTATGTGTAAGAGGAATATATAGCGTTTTCCTCCAGATTTGCATCTCTGGTATGTAGCCAAACCGGTTTCAAACTACACACACTGATATGGCTGATATGACGGACTGGGACGCGCTTCAAAGGGAAGGAAATCTGAAAAAGACAGGAAGTGACTTACCGTTACTGCTGTTTTGACGAACCGGTTGATATCATGTATATTTTTAGCGCTGTTTTACCACGTAGCCTTCAGATCACGAGAAGACAGGCTTGTTCATCGGCGGCATGGTTTTTTCCCCCAGCCGCATGACACAAAACGTAAAGCATGCACAAACACTCCTACCTCTATAACATCTCGTCTTGGAGACGGTTAAAGGGTCGCAGTTTTACCTATGTCAAAAGAGGTGTGGCCAGTTCCGGCGGCTTTGTCTGCGCTGTCAGTGTGCCTGCGGTGTGTGAACTATGCGCCTGGAATGACTGATGCCTCCATTCAGTTTATTACGCACAAATATAACACACTCAGAGATCACCTAGGTGTTCAATACTCGGTGGAATGATGTTTTGTGCAGTGACTAACATTGGCCTGACAAGATTTCAACCTAAAAGAAAGTCCCTAAGAAGCTGCTTCAGAAAAAAAAATTGAGTTGGATCTAATTCTGATTTGAAACAGTCGCTCTTCACTCAAACCCCGTCTCGCGGGAGAGGCCGCGGAACCAATGCCCTGCCCTGCTCTTGGTTCGTATCATATGCTGACAAGATATGCAAGAAGAACAATAACCAGAACTGACAGATACTGAAACAAACACGTCGGCTATTAAAATTTAAAATACTGAATAAAACTAATGAAAAAGCCGTATTCCCAATCCCCGATGTTTCGATCGTTCAGCACACACACAAAAATTTCATTTATTTGAAATGGTTGCGGTACAAAAGTTTTCTAGTTTATTGTGGGGAGCCGGGGTGGCCGAATGGTAGAGCGCTGGACTTTCAATGCTCGGGTCGTGAGTTCGAATCCCTGCTGGGACCACACATTAGTGCTGGCCTTTTTCACGTTGCCCCGTCTTTGATATCACCCTTACGTAGTGGAAAAGGACGTAAAACTCCCACTCACTCACTCACTCACTCACTTCTAGTTTATTGTCCACACTGTGCTTGTCCATGTCATCACTGATGAGATCAAGTAGTCAAACTGTGGGTGTCGCATGTACCGCAGCCGTATTGATCTGGACAGCACGAGGATGCCATCATTTATTTATTTCCGTATTTATTTATCTGCATATTTATTCCTCTTAGTTTTGCTGTTGTGTGTTTTCAGTATTGTTTTATGTTTGGCGGTTGTTGCTGGGGTCAAAACTGAATGATGTTTTGAAAACATTCTTGATGCCGTCACGTTTTGTACGATGTCAGATGACTGATGTGTGTGTGTGTGTGTGTGTGTGTGTGTGTGTGTGTGTGTGTGTGTGTGTGTGTGTGTGTGTGTGTGTGAGAGAGAGAGAGAGAGAGAGAGAGAGAGAGGGGGGGGGGGGGCAGATGATCATTATTTTTATTTTTTAAAACGTATTATTATTATTATTATTTAAAACATTATTATTATTATTATCTGACAGATTCCTGAAGTATCGTGTTCGCACTGTGATTTTTTTTTGCATGTACACATTTACACCTACATTTCCCATCACTGCAGGCAGGGCAGGAAGTTGGTTATCTAAATTCCAAACGCGTCTGATATTTGGTACCAGGGCGCAAACTAAGCTACATTAAGAATATCTCGAGGCTGGAGATAAATGTAAGTTCCTCGACTTGCGAATTTGGTAAGTGCCACCACAGGAAGACCGATAAAACCAGATTTGGACGGTATTGCACTCACAGCAGCATGGCAAGGCTGTGTTAGAGCTCTTGTGAGCTGTTTGGGTGGAAGGTAGGCATAGTTGGACTTAGTAATGAATATGTACAAAGTTAAAACAGTTTTAGTCGTGTGTGTGTGTGTGTGTGTGTGTGTGTGTGTGTGTGTGTGTGTGTGTGTGTGTGTGCGCGCGCGCGTACAGCTACGGTCAGACTAACACTTGAAACCTGAATTAGAACCAGCCGTGTTGTGCATGTGTGTGTGTGTGTGTGTGTGTGTGTGTGTGTGTGTGTGTGTGTGTGTGTGTGTGTGTGTGTGTGTGTGCCGTTGGCCGAAGGTCGGAAGTGTTGTTAGGAAACTGACACTGACTGTCCATGCGCGAGCCCGTAATGGTCTATAGACTCCACGAGCAACAAACCTTGAAACCTAAATTGACTTCTAGTCAAGCGGAGAATTAACAGAAACTTTTGGCAAAAAAAACACACCAAAAAACCTTGAAATATGCGCAAAATACCGACCCGCGTTTTCCGCAAGTAACGCGGACCACTTCTACACATTACAATATGGCCACTGAACACGTTTAAACAAAATCAACCATCCAGCAGCACATGGCCACCCTACCAGCCAATGTCTTACAGAAGGAGGGTTTACAAGACCCACTAACGGCCATTTTTCGGTCGTTTACTCCGTAGCCCCCTCATTTCTTGAGATGCCCCCTGTTTACGGTGAGTTTCGGTAATTAGACAGCCCCTTGATTATCCACGCTAGAGCGTCTGGTTAGGGGAAGAGGCAGACGGAGGTAATGGGGCGGACTTGTTAGACGATGTTGTCTGTGGCTAACCTTGGCCTCGGACTTACTGCCAGCGAGATGACCACGATGCCGGTGGATGTAGTGATGAAAGGCTTTCGTTGGGCATGACAGACAAGATAAGTGTAAGTACATGTAGACAGCAGAAGACATACAAAACAATATATACTCCAGAAACCGCGGCGGCGTCATTAACATACCCATAGGGTATAAATAAACACCACATAAAGATACAGAGAGAGAGAGAGAGAGACGGGGAGGGGAGGGGAGACAGAGACAGAGACAGACAGACATAAGACATAAGACATAAGACATTTATTAAATTTCCAAAAGAGGAACATTGTTTTGTGGTCTCTCATAAAAACATAAAACATGCCAAACACTCACTCATACGGCCATGCACACTCATTCCACCTATTTACATGTTCGTACACTCGTACCTAAAAATCTATCACAATGTTGCAGTACTATGAATAAATTACAACACTACACCCACATCATTTCACAGCAGCACAACAGCAGAGGTGCACATAACTCTATCACAGTCAACGCCAGCTGACACCCAGCAAGAAACAACACGTCTAATTAGAATTTAAGAAATATCACATCAGCATCAACAAGCCTACCACACAACCCTACATCTGCTTATTCATTAGCCTAATAGACATTGGTACAAAGCTATTCATTGTTTTGAGTTTCTTGGCAGTAAAGGCTCTAAGCCGTCGGCCTGATGGTAATTTCTGATAATACTGAGATAAAATGTGGCCAGAATCATTCATAATACTAAAACCTTTTCTCACCATTCTTTTCTCATACAACACACTCAGACTTGCTTGCCTTTCACCCACAACCTTGCTGCCTCTATTGACAATGCAGTTCAGCTTACTTTTGTTTTTTACAGTCAGAGTGCCAAACCAGCACAGAAAAGAGAAAGTCAGAACAGATTCAATAAAACTGCGATAAAAGATCTGCAGAGTTTCAGAGCTAACTTGAAAAGAGCGTAGTCTGTACATACAAAACAGTCGTTGGTTACATTTCTTAACAATAGCTGTAGTGTTTGACTCAAAATTCAATTTATCATCAATGATGGTTCCCAGGTATTTATATTCACTCACACGCTCCACAGTCTCGCTTCCAATCACCAAGTCATTCACACTCACATCCTCCCTTCCAGAGCAAATCACCATTTCTTTTGTTTTTTTCACATTCAGTTCCAGATAATTATTTAGACACACATTATTAATTATTAATTAATTAGACAGACAGACAGAGTTTCTTGAAAGCAAACAAATTACGTGACATGTTTTATCAGTGTCGAAACCCTAACAGAAACCTTTTGGTTTATTCATCAACAGCATTCATTCGTGCGCTTTATCAAGTCTCCATCATCATCATCATCATCATCATCATCGTCATCATCATTCCGGTGGCATAGATATCTATAGAGAGACAGAGACAGACACAGACAGGCAAAGACAGACAGTCAGAGGTATTTCAGTTGCTCTGAACAATGGAACAATGGTCAAGTTTCCCGTCTCAACGTTTCACTTTTCTTTTCTTTTTTTCTCTCTCTCTCTTTTTTTTTTTTTTTTTTTTGGGAGGGGGGGGGGGGTTGTTGTTGTTGCCTGGGTGCATGCTTTGACTAAAAATACGTAGCAACGTTGATACAAAATACAATGCATACAATACAATGCACCCCGTCCAGCGCAACATCCCCCACCCCCCCAGCAAGGATTCGAACTCACGACCCTAGCACTGAAAGTCCGACGCTCTACCGCTCGACCAAGTGTCCCGACGCCCCTCCATCAGCCATAAACCAGTCAGCGTAGTACTAAGGAATGACACCATAAGTGCAACTGACGCTGAACAAAAACGGCGTCGGACAGAAAGGTAACCAAAAACAAGAACATCCAGAGGTATCCTTACCTTCATCTCAGTTTCACGCGTCAGCATCAGCAGCAAGATGACGTCATCCCGGCAATGACAGCTGCTACGGTACTTTCTGTTTTTTTCACACGTTGTTGCAAGGTTATCTGATCTTGGTACCCGTAGGATGAGAACTCTCCTGGCGTGGAGGTTTACCTCTTCACGGCTTCTTCCCCTTTTTGTGTTGCAATTTTGCTTGTTTTTCTTTTTTTTTATGAGCTGTGCTATGTGTGTTTGTAGTGCTCGACAGAGCTCCCTACCTTCGCTGAGAGCACTCAGCACGGGAAACCTGAAGTGAAGAATAACCGACAGGAGTTGAGTTCTTCAGTTCGCAGCACTATTCCTAGAGCCAACGCCGTAACGAGCGTACGGAAAGCTTGGTGCGGATTTTCAAAACTGTGACGTATTCTGCCGTAAGGGTAATGAAGCTGGAGCGAAGTCGCCTTCTGGGTGGGAGATGGGGTCTGTGTGTGTGCAGGGGGGTAGGTGTGTGTGTGTGTGTGTGTGTGTGTGTGTGTGTAAGGAGGGTGGTGGTGGTGGTGGTTTGGTGTGTGGGGTATGGCGGATGGATGAAGGGGGGAAGGAAGGTATGTCAGTGTAAAATGGGGTACGGTATGTTCTCGAGAAAGTAAGTAGGTAGGTAGGTGAGGAGAGAGAGAGAGAGAGAGAGAGAGAGAGAGAGAGAGAGAGAGAGAGAGAGAGAGAGAGAATTTGCTTTCGTTAGAACAAAGTCTTGACCGGATTTGTTTGCTCTAAGTTATCACCAGATTTGTTTGTACGGATTGCCGGCCTAGTACAGACAAAGATGATATAGCCTGATTGCCTTGAAATCCATTTCTTGACTTTTTCAAGCGGCAACATGCAGTATTCAAGATTCAAGGTTTTCCTTAAACTTAAACAAAACTACACCTCTGAACTTGGCATCACCATGCGTGCACAGATTTTACATACGCTGATAACCGTATTATCCTCAGTGAGTAAATCCGGCCTTAAACTGATTTTATCTTTCTCTCTACCTCTGTTCTTTCACCAAGAAGAGATTGGTGCAACAGATGTGCATGTGCAGACAGGAACAAAGTCGATCTGTGATTGGCTACATCTGTGGACATTTGTTAACACTGAGAGCAGTCCGGGCTGAGATAATTCATCGGTTTGAAATTTACCTGTCTTACTGTGACAGAATTTGCTGGATGCGACAGTATATTGCACTTGTTCCTAGTACTAGTACAAGAAAAAGGAAAACAAAAGGATTGAATGTAGTGCCGGCGTAGCAGTTCAGACCATGGACCGGGACTCTGAGATCCTGGTTCCAGTCCCAGCAGAGGCAAGCCGGATGGGCCAAAAGGGGAGGCTGTTGCCACACAGCCGAGATTCATCCAAATCACGGGCTATCCAAATATCTGGCTAACGGCGGGATATCTATGACAAGAAACGTGGAATGCGGCCCTGTATCGCAGTCCCAAACCACACGGACCTCTTTCGTATCATCACTGATACTATCATCCTAATCCCCCCCAAAACAACAACAACAAAACCCAAACACACAAACAAAAAAACCAAAACAAAACAAAAAAGACAAAAAAAAACGAACAAAGAAACAAACAAAAACAAACAAACAAACAACAACAAATTGCACTATCTTGCGAGCCCACCGTGGATTCCACTCATGACATGGGAGGAACTGAAGGTGGCAAAGACTGATCGAGTTGAGGCAGCAAGTAACTAATCAGTTGGTAATAGTTCACTCCTCCAAAACTGCTGGCTGCTCCACTTCGCTATCTAGAGCGTCTCACTTGGCATTATATATTCATCACCATCTCTCTCTCT